>MU106422.1:0-13801 GCA_012274485.2 Sinapis alba | reverse complement strand
AGGAAGGAGTCTTGTTTATGATGTAAACTGAAGTCGCTGCTGCCTCTGCCCAGAACTTTTCTTCAAGACCTGATTCACTCAAAAGACAACGCACTTTTTCCATAATAGTTCTATTCATACGCTCCACAACTCCATTTTGTTGCAGAGTGTATGCGCAAGTTCTATGCCTCTTTATTCCATGTAGCTTACAGAAGTTATCAAATGCAGTATTACAAAATTCTAAACCGTTGTCTGCCCTAAGGCATTTGACTTTCCTGTTCACCTGATTTTCTACTAAGACCTTCAATTCACAAAACTTAGTAAAAGCTTCATCCTTAGTAGCTAAGAACTAGATTCAAACCTTCCTACTGTAATCATCTATAATAGACTAACAAATATTGCTTTCTAGCAATAGACAAGTGCACGTTAGGAGAGCCCCAAAGATCGGCATGTACGTACCTTAGCACATCATCACTGTTATGCTTACCCACGTTAAAACTGAGCCTCTTGTTTTTGCCCATAACACAGCTCTCACAGAAGCTCATCTCACTGATCTTCTTCTTGTCCAAGATACCTTTTTCTGCCAGTATCTTTAGGTTCCTCAAACTTGTATGAGCAAACGACAGTGCCACAATGCGGTATCATCTGTAGACACCACAATATTTGCAGCAGATTGAACCGTCTTCCCATCCCGCAGGTATAAACTTCCACACAGAGTTCCCTGTAGGGCCAGCTTGTCTTTCTTGTAGAAACAGATTTTCCCGTCTCCACCTTCTTGTCTAAAACCCTGCACATCTAGAGAACTTACTGATAATAGGTTTCTCTTGAGGTTAGGAACATACCTTACATTTGCAAGCCTGTTGACGGTTCCTCAACTTATGTTAACACGAATGGACCCTATTCCCTGAACTGAGACTGGCCTGTCGTCTGCGAGCAAGACCTGTCCACCTGTGATTTCTTCGAATTCACAGAACCACTCTCATCTTGAGGTCATATGGTAGGAGCAGCCAGAATCTATCACCCATTTGTCTCTAGGATTTTGGTCAGAGATAGAAAGAGCATCTATCTCTTGCAGCTTGTCCACCATTACTGCTGCTTCGCCATTATCCTCACTCTCCATTCTCTTTTTCCTCGCGTAGCAATCTTTCTTCACATGACCTTCTTTCTTGCAATACCAGCAAGTGACTTTTGACCATGACCGTGACCTTGATATTGATTTTCTGTTGAAGTTCTTGCCTCTGAAACCTTCTCTTTTCTCAGGTCTTCCTCGCGTTATATATGCTTCTCCAGGCCTCAGTGAAATGCTTGAATCCTTCACTTCCTTCAACTCAATCTCTTTTGACTTAGCAGCATTCGTCACATCCTCAATAGTCAGGGTTTCTCTTCCTTACTTCAATGTTTCTTTGAGTTGATTATACTGTAATGGGAGAGAGCTCAACAGCAGTATTGCTTGTACTTCCTCTGAAACATAAACATTTACACTGCTTAACCCGGAAACTAATTTCAAGAATTCATCTATGTTCTCATCAATCGATTTAGACTCAATCATCTTGAATGTGTAGAACTTATGCTGTAAATGAATTATATTAGGTAAGGTTTAGAATTATAGAGCCTTTCAAGTGCAGACCAGATCGATGCTGCCGTTGTACAATCTTCCAGTTTCCGTAACACATGATCTTCAAGATTCAGGATGATGATGTTCATCGCCTTCTCGGCCTTCTCAGATTTCTCATACTCGAGCTGTTTGATCCGCTCCTTGAAATCGTCCTCCTCTTCACCTTTGTTGATCGCAATCCCAGGATCTGAAGTTGATGGGGTCTCGATCAAAGCATCCTTCAAACCGAGTATTGAAAGGTGTACTAACCTCCTTTTCTTCCACATCGTGAAATCGCCTTGTCCGTCGAAACATGCTATCTCGATCTTCGCCATCGATTCTCTCATTTGAGCCTTAACCCGTGCTCTGATACCACTTTGTTATGAATCGATCACTAAACACTACTTTCAGCTAGTCTTTAGCTAGATCTTTGTTCGCTCGAAGTTACTTCTTATCTCAACCTCCCTAGCTCTCAGTGACAACTCAATCAAGAACTAAGAAATAGACAAGAAAGTGACACAAAGATTTTGTAACCCAGTTCGGGATACGATATGGATCCGTACGTATAGAGCTTGACGACACAAGCAAATGATCTCACTAGAATCCACACCAAGAGTACATAGATCAGTTTGTTATGAGCTACAACAAGAAGATAACCCTTCTAACTCTCAATCACACGAATGATCTTCTCTAGTCCTACTCTCTCGGATTCTTGATCGACACCTGAGCACTTCCTTTCTCAGTCACTGATATAGACGAGACCCGATACACCTGAACCAATCGACTTCAATAATCCCTTCCTGGTTATTGCCAATTGCTTCTTGTACCAATTCATTAATGCTTAACCAAACCGGTTTAGCTTAACGGTGATAAACCTGCTGATGTATATTACAGATTATAACATGAAGGCTTCAAAAACTTCACAAGATAAGATGGCAACTGAGCTTCAAGACAGAGAGAAAATACCTGCAAATCAGATGATGAAAAGGAAAGGTTTTGTCTACTGGTTATGATTCGTTGTTTTCAGGGTTTGGGAGGTTTATGTATATTTTAGATGAGATATTAAATGATGTATGTTTTACAAAATCAATGAAATATAAATTTTTATTTATAGACATATTGTTTGTGAGAAAGTTTTATTTAATATTTCATCATAAAATCCAAAGAAACACAACAAGGAATATAATAAAATTAAAATCTAACACAAATTATAAATTAGAAAAAAACAAAAAGAAAATTTATAAGCTTAAATTCCAAATCTTAAATATCAAACTCTGAATTTAATAGTTTTTGATATTTAATCTCAAATTATATATTTATTCCCAAAACTTAACCCCAAACCTTATATCATTCTTCAAACTCTAAACATTAAATACAAAATCTAAATTTTAAATTTAATCCTTAATCAAAACTTAAAATTTAATCATGTTAAAATCTCATCTTAAATTTAAATTCTAAAACTCAAACACTAAATCTTAAATCTACACCCTATATCTAATACCTATACCCCAAATTTAAACTCTACATACAAAATCATAAATTTAATTTTTACAAACTTATAATAGAAACTTTAAATTTAAACTCCAAGTATATTCTAAAACTCAAATCATGTACTTAACTCTAAACCACATATTTTATTTTAACATATATCATAAAACATTAAATTAATTTTTAATATTGTTTATGACATAGATCACCATATGTACCATTAGATAATATTGAATCAATGCGATATTAATTATTTTTATTCTTTTTTTTTTAATTACACAACAAGAAAACATACGCATTACGACTGCCATATTCGTTGTTAATTTGACGTAAAAGGTCATTTACGTCGATTTGACCTTGAAAATGTAATCGCCGTAAAATTTTGGTCGTATTTCACAAATCGACGTAAAGTCGTCGTAAACTTTACGAGTAATAGTAGTTCGTCATAATGCCGAAATAACGTAATTCGTCGTAAAAGACTTGTAGAATTACAAGGAACATGTTCGACGTAACATATTAGTAAGAATTCGTTGTAAAGTAAAAGTAAATATTCGAAGTAAGGTAGTTGTTTATAAAAAGTAAAATTTATGTCTACTTAACATCGAATCCGTGTTATTCGTCGTAGAGTTTTACATTTGTTTTACGCCGACTATTGTTTTACTTATATTAATAAATTTTTAAAAATATTATTATAAATAAATTTAAAAATTATAAAATAATAATTTTAAATTCTGAAATAAAAACTTCTTACATTAAAAAATTCATAATATTGTTAAACATAAAAAACCATAAAAAACAAATCTTATACATAAGATAAAATAAAAAATTAGGGAAGTCCATCTTGAAAAAAGTCATGGGTATTGTTGGTCCGGTCCAAGTCCGCATCTTCATGTTCCGTAGGCTGGCTCGGTGGATGATGAATGTTGAGTCTCTTCCGTCTAACCCACAACATCTATTTAAAAAAAATTATATCACCAAACCGTAAAAATATAATAATTATCTATAAATCACAAATTAACTAACATGTTTAAATTCCAAATTTTATATTTCACAATCTAAACTCTTAATATTCCAAACCTAATCTAACCACATAATCTAATCACCTAATCTAACCACCTAAAACTAAACTAAAACTTAAAAAAAAAAAAACTAACCTTGTGATCGAGAGGGAGCAGGTTGAGAGGAAGAGGCGTCGAAATGAGGAATCAAGCGAGTCCATATATATAGAGATTTAGTGATCGTCGTAAAATAGATGTAAATTTACTAGCAATTAAAGAGGTCCCGCGTTTTTTACGATGAATTAAAGAGAACGCGTGTTTTTAAGTACGTTTACGTTACGACGAATTCTATTACTTCCACTTTACGTCGAATTTCATTTACTACGAATTAAAGAGGACGCGTGTTTTGTTTTACTTCTACTTTACGACGAGTTTCATTTACTACGAATTAAAGAGGACGCGCATTTTTGTTTTACTTCTACTTTACGACGAATTTCATTTACTACGAATTAAAGAGGACGCGCGTTTTTGTTTTACTAATACTTTACGACGAATTTTATTTACATCGAATTAAAGAGATCCCACATTTTTTTTTTACTTCGGGGTTACGACGAACCTTGTCTGAATCCCTAAACTTCCAAACCCTAAACCAAAAACCCTATAACATTTCACTCTTTTACTTCAAACATCTTATACTCTTCTTTTTTTCTTCCATCAACTTTAAAATTTTTCTATTTTATTTTTTCAAACATCTCATACTTCTTATATTTTTCTTCTAACATCTCATTTTTCTTTTTTCAAACATCTTATACTCCTTTTTGCTAAAAATAAAATATTAAGAAAATAAGATTAAGTTTTTTAAGAAAAGCATACATTATTATTAGGGAAAACATAGATTATACGTCATTCAGATTCATCACTTGAGTTTTCATTGATACATTGTTCATCACTTTCATAAAACTCGTCTTCAAGTAATACATGAATCTCTGATCCGCGATAGGGGATGAAGCCGCTTGCTTTGCTTGGAAAGCTAATATGAAAGGTTAAAATTTGTTGTATCTTCGTCTAGAGTAAACATCAACAACTCCAAATTTGTTTAGCCTAACACCTCGGTTAACGACGGGATTGAACCAATCACATTTAAAGAGGACACATTTCAGCTTCAGTAACCCGGTGAATTCCACTTTAATTATATCTTGCAAGATCCCTTAGAAATCCGTTTCACCTTTTACACATATAAGTTCCTTGTCGTCCGACATCTTCCATACTCGTAAGTATGAAAAGTAAAGCTTCGTGTGAAATACATGTGTGATGTGGTGATCTTTAAGTTGTTAAGTCAATATAAAATAATTCGTTGTAAATTCGACCTTAAGTTAATGTAAAATAGTTCGACCAAAACTCGTATAAGTTGTTAAGTCAATGTAAAATAATTTGTTGTAAATTTAACCTTAAGTTACAACTAATTTACAAGGAACAACCAATTCGACTGTAAGTAGTTGTAAAAGTACGTCGATTTTACGATGAATTGAATTATTCATATATTTACTACTACTTTACGTCGAAAAGTGAATTCGATGTAAACTGCTCATACATTCGAAATAAATTTACGACGATTAATTTTCGACGTAAATTTCCGTAGTAACCCGTATGTTTTCTTGTAGTGTTATCTTTTCTGAAATCTACAAGAGAAGCAATAGAGAGAGAGAGATGAGATGGAGTTAGTAGATGGTAGAGAAAAGAGAAGACTCTACGGCCGGGTCGTCACCACCACCACCACCGCCATCACTCGATACCACCACCACCATCGCCATCTATCCCACCCCTATCGCGAGTCGCGCCACCACCACCACACACTCGTCATAACCACCGCTGATCACTTCTCTGTCTCTAATACTCTCTGTGTTTTTCTTTTGTTCTTGTTACATGAAGCTTGTTCGTAAGAAAGTACTCATTGATAGGGCGAAGTAGTGTTTAATGCTTTATCTGTCAAAGTTCGTTTCTTTAACTATGTGTGTTGCAGAAGTCCAAGAGGGATGAGTATGCCAAAACTATGTCCCAACGTTTGCAAGGTATTGTTTTAGCTTGTCTGATTTGTTTTCATCATCCTGTAATTTTCATGTGTTTGTTCACTACATGCTCGTAACAGACTCAGCTTGGTCTTTGAAAAGTGCTCTGCTTGTTTCAATTTTAGTTATTTCTACTTCTTTCATCTAATGAAGGCTTATCAATTATCAGTATATATTTTTTGTTCCTGGTAAAGGTGGTGGTCGTGATCGTGAGCAAGAGCTGGTGTTGTGCAGAGGAGATATCTCAAACTCGTCTCCATCTAAACTCAAACGAATGTTGCAGTCTCTCACTGGAATGCCAAGTGCAGCCTTTGATGGTATTGTAACTGTAAAGACTGAGACATTCTTCTTCTCAAAGTTTTGCTTATATCTGCTGGTTCATTGGCTTTGAAGGTTTATACAGCTAAAACGTTGCTCTATACGGCAGACTTGAAGACAATCGTGCTAGTATGGGTGTTTAGATAAGTTATCTTGTTCATTAATCTTGTATTGATTGATTCCAGTCTTAAGTATGGGTGTATGTCCTCAAATCATTGTATTTAGCAACACTTGTTTTGTGTGCTTTTCAGACACCGCGGAAGCTTGATGAAGGTGGAGGAGGCTACAGACTTTGAAGAAGGTGAAAGAGACAGATGAACCTTGAGGAAGGTCAAAAAGAAACAAAGAGTTGAGGAAGGCGATGGCTTAGGTTTAGGTTTAGGGTTAATTAGGTTTTTGGTTTAATGTGTTTTAATTAATTTTTAATTATATCGATATTTCTTGTAGTGTAAACAATGAAATATTTTATGGTAACATTAAAATATTTTTTTTAGTTTTTATAATATGATTAATTGTTTTATTACATACATTCCACATATATATTACATTTTAAAAAAAGAAAACCAATTTGTAATTTTTTAAATTCTTTTTGGATAATTAAGAAAACAAATTAATAACACGAAACATTTGCTATCTTTATATAACAAATTGGTATAGGTAAAATCAAATTAACGAGTTTTAATAACATATGTATCATATTATTATATATATTTATAATTGCATAGAAATTATCGCTATCAATGTTTATTTAACTATAACATCCGGAAGATACGCTATCAAAAGTATTCGACCGACGATAACGGGCGCTATCAGAGCGTTTTCGGAATCTCTATTATATCAAATTCATAGCATTTAACGGCCGCTATTAATACCCATATTTCTTGTAGTGATAATATCGCTAAGTTGTGGATAGATAGGTATTCTGGAATTTATGTCCTTAGGCTAGATTCTAGAATATGTGTGATTGTGATAGTTGGATTAATACTAGGAACCTAGAGTTATTTACCGGGTTTAGTATTAGTCATATGTTGGCTATATAGCATTTGTGTAACCTACAATGCTAGACATGATTAAAGGTGGATTAGTGTTTCTTTGACCTTGTACCCAACGGGTTCAAGGAAATCCCTTAGTCGCTGGATCAGGATGACTCAAAGAGACGGGGTCATGGCCTAGGTCTGAGTATTACACGATGGTGTAATGTCGGGCAGTGACCCGATTGACTGTGGGCTGTCGTGCGGTGACGGAATGACTGTGGACTGCACGCAGTCGGTTGAAAGTTCCTTCTTCTAGCCTTTGTGGTAGAGAGATAGGATATTGCTAATGTTGAAGAGGAACATCAAGTTACCAGGGCCCTAGTTATATATTATATAGTGTAGGGGGTTGCTAAACCCTTGTTTAAATTGAGATTGAGTATAATTTGTTAGTAAGTATTTAGCAATTATCTTTTAGTATCGCTAATTATCTTGCTACTATTATTATTATTATCTGCTGCATATATCTGATATTGCTATTCCTATCCATTGAATTGCATTAAATTATTATTAGGTGAACCTCTCGCTTTAGATTGTTTGGGGTGGAATAGAGAGAGGTTGTATTTTGATAGAATGGGGATCGTAATTGACTGAGTAATACTAGATTAGTCACTCCTTACTCTTTGTTTTTTTCAGGTGACCAGTAGCCAGCTTGTAGAAATCATGGGAAGTTAGGCTGGCTGGTGTAAAGTTTGCATCTTTATGGCTAAAGCGTTTCCAGACTATAAGTGTGTATTTTTTTTTTCTTGGCATTTCATTACTTGTATATTATATTGTGTGTTGTAAACCATGTAATATATATAAGATAAATAAGGTGAAGTTTTGTGTAAATGCCTTGTTGTTTCTGATATTAGTTTGTCCAAGCTAACACAATGTCAGCTTCGGGTACGGGTTGGGTTGAAAAGCCTTAGGCCTTAATCTGACGGGACGTGTTAGTAGGCGGACTGTCCTAGTCAGGAATTGCACTCTTTGTGATCATGGCTGGATTGTTCCTAACCCGCCATATAGCGTTTTCGAACCTTGGTAGACAGTCGGTCCGTCGGTCATGTTCTTATTTGATTGTTGGCCGGTGGTTCGACTTATACCTAGAACGATTGGGGGGTGTTACAGAGGTGGTATCAGAGCATGATTTTGTTTATGTATGACACAAGTGATTTTTAACAATTTTTTTCAATTCAAATGAGTAGCAAAAAGATGCTTTACGAAACTAGCCTCTTCCCGTAATAAGTTTAATAGGAATATGACTTACCCTTTTAATCGTGTGTAGATGGCTAATCACGGTACTACCATAATTAATCATGTTGAGCTAGGTTGCCAGAAACAAACGAGAGTTGAATTAGTTAATTTAGTGAACTCAAGAGACCATCGATCAACGCAGGATCATTGCCATCGATCGACGGTCATTCCGTGTCAACAAGCAAGAGCTGAGACATCGGATATCAAGTTCTATGATTAATACCCTTAGCTTCTATCCTCTATAATCCACTTGCCTGAAACCCTAGATCTAGTTATTTATTATTATTGTTTACTTACCAATCAATCAATTATCTGCTATAGTTTATTTACTGCTTATTAATCTATTTGCCTAGCTTAATCGCGACTGTATTGAGTTTATTGTGAGCCAACGCTCCCTGTGGATTTAATCCCTAAATACTATTATACGAAGTAGCGGGTGGCCAGTTTAAGGAAGACAGTGAAGCGGAATTTTGTATGGAGATGTGAAAGTAGCGAGGTGTCTGCAGATTTTACGAGAAATTCTTCTGCTTTGATTTTGATCTTTAGTGAAAGTTGCTTCGAGTCATTCATGGGATTTTACCGAAGGTTATTTCGTTATGATCTAATCGCGAAAAATTTCTTAGTTTTTTGAGAGGATTCTCATGATATTTGTTTCTTGAGCAGAACGAATTGGTCAACCAGCGATAGATCTAGTCAATGAGTAGGGACAAAGTGATCCCTTTGTTGTGCTCGATGCTACTTGTGTTCTCAATTTTGCTTTGTCGCAAATATTTTTGATGCTTTTCCGTGATTCACTTGGCTCAAAGAGAACTGGGAGCAATGCTTTCAATATTTAAAGATTTCTCGTATAATTTTTTACTCTCAAATATTATTATTTTTAAAGTCAAAAAGGACCTCAAGACTTTGGCTAACCATCGTATTATTAGTCCGATGTTGGTACATGTTGTCTAGACGCATGATTGCAATAAGATATGTTGTAGAGTTCTCGAGACTGTATTTTAAATGGTTTGGATATGCGGCTTTAGTGTTTAGAAGAATCTTAGATTCTCATTTTCCTAATGCCGTAAGCGTTTTCTTGATGCCGAGGCAAAAGGTTTTTGAAGTATGGGAGTATACGAGTATAATATATGTATCCACTCGCTCCTTTTTTTACAAAGGAGAACAGCTGGACCAATATTTTGATGGGTTGTGTATGTTCTTTTTCCAAAAATTAAGATGATCGACAATACATGTCGATTTAAAGATGACGATGGGTATGTGATCTTTGGTGGTTTCAGGTTGACGACTTGGAATGAGTCGGTTTTAAGAAAACTGCTAGGAACGAGTCGGTTTTAAGACGATGTTCGTGTCTCTAGTTATTTACTTCTTTAGGAAGCGAGATGAGTATTTGGTTCGTCGATCATATTTTCCAATCCGGTTTTTGGTCTCCGTATTGTTGGTTTTACAAAAATTAATAAGCATCTCTTTGAAAGACTTTTTGGCGTTTAGGAATAGCCAAGAGCGATCAGGAGATGCCAAGGGAGATCAGGAGATGCCAAGGCGATAAGGAAGACTTGTTGTGAGATAAGGATTTAGTGAGAGGTCATGGGCGATGAGGCAGGAGAGAAAGGAAGGTGAGACCGTGGAGATAGGCTGATGGGTGAAGTTCACTTCTCAGCTCTTGCTCCATCTCTTTCTCTGAGAGTTTTTTTCTAAGATCTTTGTTTGATTTTCTGAAGGTTGTCGAGTTGTTTGAGTTTTATTTATGAGAGTTGTTTCGTAAATGTTGTCAAATTTATTCTATGAAAGTTATTTCATGAAATACTATCTTGTTTAACTTTATGAATGATGTTTTGTAAAATATTGTAGAGTTTAATTTTATAAAAGCGTTTTTGTAAAATATTGTCAAGTTAAATTTTATGAAAGTTGTGTCGTAAAATGTTGTCGAATTTAATTTTACGAAAGTCATTTAGTAAAATATTGTTGAGCTTAGTTTTATGAAAATTATCCGTATAATGCTGTCCAATTTAATTTTACGAAAGTCGTTTCATAAAATGTTTACTGAGCTTATTTTTATGAAAGTTATCCGTAAAATGTTGTCGAGTTTAATTTTACAAAAGCTGTTTTATAAAAGGTTGTCGATTTTAAATTTTACTAAAGTTGTTTCGTGAAATATTGTCGAGCTTAATTTTACAAAATTTATTCCGTAAAATGTTTTCAAGTTTAGATGTACGAGAGCTGTTTTTGGAAAACTCACATTTTGCAGCTGTTTCGGAAATTTAGTTTCTTAGTTTTAAATGCGATGAGATTTATTATCTTGTTCAAACTTAAATCGGAATTTTTCTCCTTTTTTCTGGATTGACCCGAGAGAATTTTGAGTACTTTTTCCGAAGTAAGTTTTAAAAGACAAATATCAAGAATTCGCAGGATATGTTCTAGAAAAGCGCTTCAATTTTTCTAAAATCTTATGTCTCAGAAAATGTTTTAGTAGTGAGGGATACAACCTCCCGCTTTGCTTTGTTCAGCAGCTTTTGGGTCTTGAGAAATTCTAGGGCAATCAATTTTGTTTCTCCGAAAGTTATTCCAAAGAAGTACAGCAGTGAGAGGTGCATACCTGATTTGCTGTGCTTCCTTTTTCCGTGAGTAAATTAAGTTTTCTCCGTAATTTTGGAAAAAAGCAAGTTTTCTTTTTTCCGAAAAGTATTCGGAAAACGTTTTTGATTGAGTAAATATTCACGTTGAGATCTCTCTTGCCTGGCAACAAGATAATTTTTGCGGGGTTAGATAGATCCAATCGTTGCCTTTTTCTGCGAGTGGTGTTGTGGTCTTGTTAGCTACAGAAAATATCTATTTGACAATATGGTTTCCACCTATTTAGGCAGAGAAATCGCGAGCTTTTTTGTCGGTTTTCTTAAAGAGAAGAGTTGCGACAAGGTTTTTTATTTTGTTGAGTGCTGTGGCGTTTGCTTTAGCATTGGCCATAGGAGTAGTCGTTCCTGAAGTTGTGTTACCAGAGTTGTTGTCGTTGTTTACAGTTTCAACGCGAGCTGAAAGTTTGTCTTTCATATTTCCCGATACTGTTTCGATGAAGCGTTTTGCGTAAGTGTGAGTAAGAGTATCCCCCCCTACTTTTAGCCGCCAAACTGTGGGAACTAAACTTCGCACTGTCAAATTTGTTAGCGAAAGAAAGCGTAATTTTCTTTAAGGTCTGGATTCTCTACGAGGACCAACAACAAGTGATCAAATAAATGCGGAAAAATATAGAAAGACAACAAATTTTTTTAGAAAAAGTAGATCTTTATCTTGAACTTGGATATGAGCGTTCGAGAGACGAAAACATATAGGAAGTTTGCCTGGAAACGGGACTACAATGGAAATCAAATAGCATAGGCAGTAAAACCTAGCTAAGTTTGCTAGTGAAACCACCTATGTCGAGAAGACCTATGTGAGCCGTAGCTCGTTTAGTAAAAGACGAAAAAGATGCAGAAATAAGTTTCAACAAGAGATCGAACTGCCATTGCGAGTTCGTCTTGTAATCGAGTGCAAGACATAGAAAACTAAACATTTCGAGAATAATGCCTAAGGTTTATAAGTGCAAAGAGTTCTAAGAGTCTAATATCGTTCTTCTTCTTCTTTGCCTAGGATGTGCTAATATATGCCTCTAAGGTCGGGCTTCTTTCCTTTTCCATCCTTGATTTGAGTTTATCCTTTTGCAGAGATCTTTCCTTATCTTCTCAAAGTCCATGTTTATCTTGGAAACTTCACATTTATCCTCTTCTTTCATTTTTCTTTCTCCAAGTCGAATAAATCGTCATTGCATTCAGGCCTATTCATATTAGCAGCTGAGATGAAAGGCGGTGAGAGAAAGATGAGAATATGGCTGGTAGAGCATTAGAACAGCATTTACAAGATGATATGTTCTCCAAATGCTCTTTGCTCAATGCTCTCATATAGAGCTTTTGGTAGAATATTTGCATATAAAATATATAAAATTTTATAAATAATTAGATATAATTAATAAGTTTTATTTAATAATATCAAATAATTATGTTTATATTTATAAATTTAATTTATATTTTAAAAATAATATTTTCAATTAAAAATATTTTTAACTTGTTCAAAAGAATAATATTCTACATTTAAAATATAATATAATTTATATAATTAAATATGATTCATTATTTGCAAGAAGAACCGCTTAATGCTGCTGCACTAGATCCACAGAGTCTTAGAGAAGCCCGATGATGTTTCTCATTATTATTAATCTGATCTCCAGAAGGGAAGAGAAATCCTGAAACACTTCCTGTGACTTTTGTTGAGGCTACAATCAAACTTGAAGAGCTCCCAACCGCCAAGTTTATATAATCATTAGGAACTATCGTGATTGTTGTACTCGGGTCTGAAATTATCCTTACCATGCCTGTACTGGATGACATAAGGATAGGTCTCAATGAACTAACCCACCTTGAATGTATCCCATTCAGATTTTGTTGACCTATGAGATTCTTAAGAGATATGTATGGATCACAAACTCTTTAAACCAAAAAGTAATGCTGCCAAATTTGAAATGCTCTCACCAGTGCATACAACTCTTTGTCATAAGTTGGATAGTTCAATGTGGCATCTCCAAGCTTCACATTGAAGTAGGCTATAAACCTCTTTTCTTGTAGCTTATAGGTCTCTTTTCTTGCATCAGCACGACTCCATTTCCAACTTCATAAGCATCACAGTCCATTTCAAATGTTATAAGAAAGTCAGGAAGTACATGTAGTGAAGCATTAGTTAATTTCCCTTTCAGCAGCTGCAATGCATCTTCTTCAGCCTGCCCCAAGTGAATATCACACTCTTCTTTGTGACTTCACTAAGTGGGAGAACAATGTTACTGAATTCCTTGACAAATCTGTAGAAACCTTGCCCATGAAAACTTATGACTTCTCTAATGGTTTTAGGAGCCATCCATTTTCTTATGGCTTTCATCTTCTCCTCATCAACATATATGTTATGTGCAGTAACAAAAAAACATAAACTAGAAAGAAAATATTATATGTTCCAAAAGAACACTTCTTGTAGTTAGCATACATACTTTCCTTCCTAAGCATATCTAAACTTGTC
>MU106421.1:81019-113475 GCA_012274485.2 Sinapis alba | reverse complement strand
AAAAAAAAAAAAAAAAAAAAAAAAAAGCCTTAAGATGAACGATATACATCGATCCAACGAACACATTTCGAGACTAGGAAGTTAAAGAATAGTTTACTGATTGTTTTTCTTCTTTTAATCGCGATTAGTTAAATCGCACGCAACCCATGAGATTTGATGTCATGTGTAAACGTCGTAAAGATTTCAGAGAAGTAAAAAAAAGTACTGAGACTATATTATACGACGAAACCAACCAAATATACAATAGTGATAAGAAATCTACGAAAATAAATAATCATATAAGCTCGAGTGACTAAACAATGTATTAAATAAATAACGAGAAAAATGCTACTAAATTAATCCCCCGGATCCTCCTCAAATTTCCATTTCAGTGCCCTGTCGGAAACTCGCATTTCCCGTACTCTACAAACACGAAAAGCAGAACAGAACAAAACAAATTAATTTAATTTATATTTCTGTTTGTACGTCACAATATAATCATACTTGCATATACCTAAAAAGTAAAATCTAATAGTGGAAAATCTATATCAAATAGCATATGTTGTTGAACTATCCCAACCTCCATAATTATCATCTAACCATCATCCAACTACCTTACCCATTTCTTCACGATTTTCCCAGGAAAATATAGTAAGTATTAATTACTAGAAAATTAATTATTAATTGAAATGATAATTTTCTAGAGAAAAGGATAGAGTACGTACTAGGAGGTTGCGAGACCACGTACGCTGCACCACCAAAATCACACGTGCCAACACCACGTGCGTTCTTCTGATAGTAACTGTTGAACGCATACGAAGCGTGTGCCTCTAACGATTCCGGATCGTAACACGTGGCACCCTTTTGAATCGGACGGCAATCAGCGCCTCCCTCGCCGCAAGCGTAGTCGAGACCTTCCTGAAGCTTCTCCTTCGACGTTTTCCCATTCGCCACACACCACGTCTGTCCCACGTGCGACGGCGACTTAACCGGAACATTCTCTTTGCTATCGTCAACCGGCGTTGTTGACTTAGCGGAGAACGGAACGTCGTACACTTTGTTCTCGTTCGGGTAAAACAACCCGTAGTTTCTCTCAGACGTGGGCCCCGTTTTCTGGTTCTCGTTGAACAGAGCGAACAGATAGACGTTAAGTGGCTCCTTAGGCTTTAACGGCGTTCCGTTTCCCGTCAACACTCTCTTCACTAAACCGCCGTTATAAGCAGCCGCGTTAGCAGAACCGGCGCCGATCTCGTTCTCGTCTCCGGCGGAAGGCCAACCAGTCTCCGTCACTACGACCTTGACGTCGTTGAATCCCACGGCGGACATAGCTGCGAAAACGGCGTCGACCTGGGCTTCTAAGAGATTCTCGTACTTTAAACCGTTACCGGAATCTACATTCCCGGCGTTCTCTTTAAACAGAGCGTACTCCAACGAGATCTTATCGGCGTTATCCTTGTAAGCGAAGAAGGGATAAGCATTCACCATAAGATGCGACGACGTTTTGCGAAGAAAGTCCAACATCGGTTTAATAACCGGTTCGATTAAATCCGATTTAAACGAACCGGCTGATGGTGGATACGAATTCGCCAACGCGCTCAAAGCAAGCGGCGACGAGATCTTTATCGATCCGTCGAGGTTAAACTTAGCAAGAGAGCTCTGAACGTTCTTCATAGCCGGAACTAGATACGCCGTCGTGTTCCTAGGATCAACGAAAACTTCGTTTCCGACGGCGATTGCTTCGATATCAGTCGCCGGCATGTATTTCTTTATGTTGTCCCGGACCCAGGTGTCGGTGTAGCTCTGATCCGCGGCGGCGGCGGAGAGATTCTCGTTGGGGAGGGAGACGACGACTTTGATGCCGGAGTTTGCAAGCGCGGTGAGTACGGATTCGTCAGTGTCGTAAAGCTTGACGCGATTGATTCCTTGGGATTTGAGAAGCTCAACCACCTTCTCCGGCGCCGGAAGATTGTTCGCAATACGGCCGTAGTTTACTCCGATCATACCAGAATCTGTAAAGAAAAAATAACGAAGATAGTCAGTCAGAATCAAACAAGTGAAATTCTAAATTCAACAGACACATTCGTAAAGAGAGATGATGAAATTTTTTACCTGCATTGGTGAAGGGAATGACTGAGAAGGATGAGAGCATTAGCAGAGAAAGAACAAAGAGAACCATTGTTGCAGAGATTGAGAGAAATGTTTGTTTTCAGATGAGGTAGAGCTGTGTTGTCTATATAGTGCATGGAGAAGAGGAAGATGGAGGGAGTGGACGGGACCCACGTGAGATATTGGGGACGGTCTCTTTTTTTTTACAAACTCTTAAAATTGTGAATTTAGTATTTTCAACTCGTTCACTCAATGACGTGTGAAAGTAAATTGCGAGACCGTTTCAATAGGAGCTGTTCAAAATGCAGTCAGATGGTGGGTACGTGCCAAAATTAGCATTAAAATTTTAGATTTTTTTTATTAAAAGAATTATTCTGCAGCTTTGTATACTCAACGTTATGTATGAGTAAATAAATGAATTGTAATCTTTCTTTAATCACATAGTCTTACAAAACCGAACAAAACAAAACCAGAGATCACTAGTTTATTTGTATCTGTATAAAATAATTTTGAATTTAATAATGATTTGACTGCATCGGCGTTAAGAAAACAATTATTTCAACCGTTGAGCTATACGTAACTCAGTCAATATGTTCTCTAATTATTTGGTCACTGAGGCAAATTAACCATACCTTTATTTTTGATATAACTTGTTGAAAACAGCTAATATATCCGTTAAAGTTAAAATTCATATAGGCGACGAAACTGGTTGGATGAGTAATAAATAACGGGTGATGTGACGCATTAACTTATCATTAACCTACTATAATAGTTTGATAAAAATTCATGGTTTGTTAATGTTGGAATATCGAACTTTACTATACAATCAATTCATGATGTTAAAGAACAGTTGGTCACATCGTGAAATGAAGAATCTATTACAATGGGGCCATATGGACATGGTGCCATTCTTCTATCTCCTAAATCTGAACGTTGTAGCTCTGATTTCTAACGTCTCTTTCTAGAAAATTGCCAATTATTCTGTCCTTTTTGTCCCATTTGGATGTATTATATCAATAAACGGTTAGATGTAATTCAGTTGGGGGAAAAAATTGTAATTCAGTGATCGAAGGTTACTGTTCTTAGAATTTAAATGACATTGATAAATGCTTAATAGAGCATTTTTTTTTTAGAAGTTCGATATAAGAATAACTTGTAACATATTTTTGTCTTGTTCAAATTCAACTTGTAACTAGTATATCAGATTTAGCAACTTGGCGTAATGAACGCGTTTAGATGTGCCATATGTGGCCAAAAAATAATGAACCATGTATGTAGGTTAGCTAATCAAACACCTCGGACTTTTTTAGATTGTATAATAATAATGAATCAAGCTAAATGGTCCATATATTTGGCGCCCGTCCAAGGAAAAATCGATATTTGTAGTTTAGTTGTACTATACAAGTTGAACACTACTACTAGCTATTAAACTTTTCATGTAATTATCAACTGAAAAATAAATAGATTAGCTATTACGACGTGAAATATGCATTAAATTTTTGACTTATCTTCATACGAATTTTAGTTACCTGTTTAACGACGAACTACAAATAGTACATTTGATTAATAATATGCTATCATCATATCATGATTCTAGGAGTAATATATATAATATTCATTCTTTATACTTTATTTAACAATGCTTCTTATTTATGAATGATTTGCATGTCCCTGTATACATAGATAACAATATAATATTTTGGATTATGAAAGCTAACTTTATATTTTATATATGTTTATGGGGTTTATCGACATCGTACGTTATCTTTCGCCCAGGCTCGGAGTCGGTAAGCTCTGGTTCACATGGGAAAGAAACTTGAAACACAATGTACATGAAAACATTATGTTATAGAGAGAGGTGTCACTTTCATATTGACTTGTTTCTACCAATTACCGCCATATTCCAAATATGAACGTAATAAAAGTCTAATAAGAATACAAATATGCATGTATATAATCATATTTTCTTATCAACCAAGAAATAGAATTCAATGTGTTAGGTCACTTGAATGATGTCTGTCCACCAAGTTGAGTTTTAGATAGGAATGTTAGCTGCCTGTCCTTGAGGTTTACGCTAGGACAAAAAAATGTTGCTGTATAAATAAAACAAATGTAGATGTCTATTATAGTAGTGTCTGGTCGCAGTTGGTAGTCGTCACGAAACATAGACTAAATAACCCATTCACACACTACGGTGTACATAATAATTTTGTAAAACTATTTAAATATCATCCGTGCATTTATGCTGGTCTTTATGATACTGTATTCGAAGGAGATAATACAATCTTTAACACAATAACGAAACTCACAATCTTAACTCTTAAGCTTCAACAATAGTACATCTATAGTGTTACATATAAGAAAAGCCATGTTCACTTCGATTAAATTCATACATAGAAACAAATTTTATAACCAATGTGCAGATACACTAGTTAGGAATGCTGTTTTATCACTATTTTCATGAAGTTTGTTCATTGTTGTCCAAATTTCTTCAACAGTTTATAAATTTGATAAGATGATTTTCTTGAACATAAAATTTTGATAATTGTATTTAATGGAAGCATGTGTTAACCGGAAAAACATTTACATGCCAATGTTTGTTTATATGTCGATATGTTGACAAAAAAAAAAGTTTATATGTCGATACAACTTGTAATCGTTATACAATTAATGTTGTTCCTTTGTCTAGTGCAATGTGTTATGATAAATCACTGCGATTAGTCACAAATTCTGTAGAACATTAATTTGCTAAATTTCCAGCAGTATTAATCACTAATCGTTACTCTTTCTGTTTTATATTAAGTGCTATTCTAGCATTTTTTTTCTTGTTACATAAAAATATTACTTTATAATTCCAATGAAAATTATATTTACTTTTATCTTGAAATTAATTACAAGCTGCATTGATTTTATAAATAATTTTATTTATTTCAAATATTATTAGTAAAATATATGTAATTAATAACATTTTTTTTTTGTGTGAAATATGTGAAAATGACACTTATTTTAAAACAGAGGAATAACGATTAGTGATTAATCACTAGCTGCACAAGAACAAAACTAATTATAGGCTGGGACTTTTGATTAAAGTCCCGTGTTGTAGATTGCAGTTGCATAGCTGCAAAATAATAAAAAAAAAAAACAGGACCTGGTGGTTTTTTACAAATTTTATTATTCAAGGCTAGTTTGTTTCACGGTTTTGACTAGAAGAGTAACTAACCCACATATAAGCCCATTTAAGGTAAAATCAGCCCATTAAAAATGCTTTTGATGAAACGACCACGTTTTCAGTTACGGATTCGACATACTTCCAACCACCTTCAGATGTTAAAAGATCAATGATTATCAACCGTTGGATAGAGAAAACAAGAATCCGATGCGACCAAGAAGTGGTTTCAGTCCCTTTTTTTTTTTTAATTATTTTTCTCTCCCGAGTCTTCTCAATCCTCTCATCCTGCAATCGCGCGAATCTCTGTAAGGACTCCTTCCTTCTCACCGATCAGAGTTTTCTTTTGTCCATCGCCGACCAGAGAATCTGATAAAAAAGGAAGATGTCTGCTACTCAGGAAGAGGACAAGAAGCCCGGAGACCAAGGAGGACCAGCTCACATCAATCTCAAAGTCAAGGGCCAGGTTCTGTGACACTTTGTTGCTGATTCTTTATCTGTTTAACTTCGTTTGTTTTTCTAGGGTTTTGAGTTTATCTGGAAATTCACTTGTTGTAGAAGTAGAATCGGACTCTATATCCACAGGCATGTCTTAAAGGAATCTTTTTTAAACAGTTTCTTAAAACAGTATTGTTATTACATTGATTGATCAAGTTGTAACTTAGCTTGTGTATGAGTTCTCTGAGAGTTGTGATGTGTTGTTTTTAATTGTAGCAATCAATAACTTGTTTGTACATACCAAAACTCTTGTATGGATGTGGAGATTGTGATTATAACTTTATGAGTTAACTGTCTATAATGGAGTGTTTGCAAATTATATTTGTAAGGATGCAAAGTGTTGCTTGATGATTTGAATCATTAATCTTTTTTCTTTCTGGATTGGTGATACTTAGGATGGAAATGAAGTCTTCTTCAGGATCAAGAGGGCCACTCAGCTGAAGAAGCTGATGACCGCTTACTGTGACCGTCAGTCTGTGGATTTCAACTCAATCGCTTTCTTGTTCGATGGGCGTCGTCTCCGTGGTGAACAGACTCCTGATGAGGTTAGATCACTCGCTCTCTCTAGCTTTTCCCCCTTTTTCGAGTTGTTTCATTTCCTAAACGCAGAATCTCCACTATTACAGCTTGATATGGAAGAGGGAGATGAGATCGATGCAATGCTGCATCAAACCGGTGGTGGTGTTGCTAATGGCATGTATATTTTCTGCTTTTAGTGAGGGTCTTTTATGGTGTCCAATAAAAGGGTATGTGATAATATAATTTATAAAAACAGTTTTATGGTGATGTTATTATTGGATCATTAATACCTAATTGGCTTTGTTTAATGAAGCGGTTGCTTTAACTATAAAAGCTATTTCCTCTCTTTCTTAAAGATATATATTTTGGTGTTTTCACATATATTAAAAAAATATACTCCCTCTGTTTCATAATAAGTGTTATTTTATTCTTTTGCACACAGATTAAGAAAACATTTAATTTTACATATTTTCTATAGAAAAACATCATTACCCATACACCTAATCATATTTCAACCAATAGAAAATTAAACTGGAAAATTAAACTGGAAAATAAAATCAATAAATTATGCATTGAAATCCTAAAACGACACTTATTTTGTAACGAAATTTTTTCTCTAAAATGACACTCTTTGCTACTTTTAATCCGAGTTTGGTAATTGATAAGACTTGCTCCCCACGTTTGCTTGAGTCCCAAGTCTCTTTTAATCTTATAGAGACCTAGCTTTTCGTTTTTCAAGCTTCTACCGTGACGAATTAAATAATAATGGCTCTATCATCTTCTTATTCCTCTTCGTACTGGTCGGACTTACTCCCGGAGCTTATGGAGGCTGTCTTCCACAGCCTTAACGATGCCAGAGACATCTTTAGTTGTGCCACCGTCTGTTCTTCTTGGAGATATTCTTCTTCCGCCGTGTACAGTCGCAAGTTCGTTCCTTTACTCTTTGTTTCCCATCCCTCCTCTGCGGATGAAGAAACTCAATTCTCTGATCACTTTAGAATTTTGTCTCTGGATAATTTAGTTTTTACAGGTAATGATCAGAGATGGATTTGCGGAAGCACAAGAGGGTATTTGTTAACTGTCAATGTTTCTTTCTCGTTTGAGGTAATTTTACAGAACCCATTTACTAACGCCGTTGTTTCTCTGCCACCATTGATATCTTTTGAGGATATTCAGCGGTTGCTTCAGTTCCAAGCCAATTGTCAGCACTATGGAGCCCTAACCCTAATAAAAGTGTTTGTAAAGAAAGCAGTCTCTTCAAAAAGTTTATTAGACTCTGACTGGGTTGTGCTCATAATCTACAGCACTGATGGAGGAAAACTTGCTTTCTGCAGACGCGGAGATAAACAATGGACGTGTTTAGAGTCTGATCACATTGTTGACATTGTGTTATGTAATGGTGTTTTCTTAGCCATGGATAGAACTGGAGGGATATATCAGTGCGAACTTAACCCTAACGATCCAAAGGCTATTCCTTCATGCAATGCCTCGCCCTTTCGGTACGAGCCTTGCAAGAAATACTTTGCAGAGTCGGATCACGGCAAACTGTGGGTGCTTCTACAGAAGCTAGACATTAGCGACGATTTTGATTTCACAACGTATTTTGAGATCTATGAGTTCAGTACTGAGACGAAAGAGTGGACTAGGGTGAGAAGCTTGAGAGGAAAAGCTTTGTTCCTGAGCTCTCAAAGTAGATGTGTAGCGGTTTTGAACTGGAGGATTCATCAAAGACAATTCTATTTACTTCATTGATGGGAGTCTAAGATCCGGGCCGGTGAATCTGAGCGTTTTTGAATGGGAGAGTAAGCAAATCAAGAAGCTTTACCAGTCAAGGTTTTGTAATCTTATGTTTTGGGTCACACCTGCAGATGTTCTTCAAAGATGAAAGACTGACGCATCTTAGGGTTTGTAGTTTTGTTATCACGTACTAAAGGTTTATCTTTGTTCCAGTTTTGATTTTGTTCTACATTAACATCTGCAAGAGTGTTTTTTTGTGACAAAAATAAAGTTATGCAACTTTTTCAGTATCTATAAAGAAGCTTTTCTCAATATATACTCAATTCAAATTGTAATGTAAGCTTTTGTAGATTTATCTACTGATGGAGACCAATTCACGAGCAAAGTAACCAAACCTATGGGTTTGAGAATTGACAAAATGAGAGAGCAAACATACACATAAGGATGGATCCAGTGTACACATGAGAAACATTAAGAGGCACCAAATTCACCAATAGCAACACTTCTTATTGTGTCTAGACTACTTATGGCTTCCCCCACACCTTACTGGAATGAATCTTAAAGTAAGGAGATTACAAGTGGATCTTAAGCAAAAGTGACGATTTGAAGAGGCTTTACCACCTTCTTGAAATAGTCAAGACATGTTGGATGAGCCTGTCGCAGGGCTTGAATGACTGACAACAAGCGGCGGACGCAGAGCTTTGTGGCTAGCTTCAGCTTCTTTGCGAGCTTTGTACATCTCCTCAGTTTCAACAACAACCATCCTTTTAACCTGCAAAGAAGATGGTATCACTACATAATATCAAGCTTGTGAGAGGAATGGGAAATGAGAAAAACCTGTTGAATCATTCCTCTAATGGAAGAAGTGTTGGAATGCAAAACAGTGCGGTGGCATCTACGAAGACCCATAGCCTCTAGGGTACGCCTGTGAAGCTTCCTGGTTCCAGGGAGACCTCTCACTAAAGTTATGTACAAGCTTTGGCTCCATTCAATGGGCACTTGTGCTTTGAATGCTCTAAAACCACTCATCCTTACTTCGTTGACTGTTTTGTAACCACGAGAAAGATACATCAGATCCAAACTTCTACAGAATCAAGCAATCAGCTTCAATTTTTAAAGCAAGGATTGAATCAAACTAAGTTGTGCTAGATTCTTGAATGATGAAAATCTCATAGATGGATCAGAAACAGAATCACGAATTTAAAACCTCATCAGATCGATCGCATCAAATGAGATATGATAGAGACAATCAGATTCGAATCGGAATCATAGGGAGAGATACCTGGAAGAAATAGATGCGAGAAGTCCGGTGAAACAGAGCGTCGACGGCGAACAGAGCTCCGAACAATCGTTGAGCTTCGCGTTCGGCCAAGGGTTTTAGCAGCACAGTCGTGAAAATAGCTTAAGCTCCAACTTTGGGCTTTATCTAGGCCCATTAATTGGCAATCTCTTTGTTTTTGTTTTTTGACAACAGTAAACAATCTCTAGTCCTAACTCCTAAACGATGAAATTAAATCTTGAAAGATGACCATATTTGTTCTAGATTTGTTTACAAAAACAGCCACCATAGAACCAAATCTCACAGCTACGCTACCAACATCATCACAACTACAGGTTCTCTTTCCCTCTCTCTCTCTGCACTTGAATTGTTGACATCTCTTTCCTTCTCTTTTGTCTTAACTCGTGGCTCCCACAACCTGTTTATGACATCTGTTATGCATTGGCTCTTAATTTGTCTTCATTTTGTAACTTTGTAGCTTCAATTACATAAAAAGTTATCTCAAAATTACAAATCTTAAGTATGACTGTTGCTTTGCTTTCTTATGGTAACATTTTTTCTATTTCAATAGAAAAGGATAATTATTTCAGGCCTTGCAAAAACAAAAATAACAAGAAATAAACAGCACAGCAAAATTGCTCACGTAACGATTAGTACATCGTATGGGAAGTAGGTAAAAGTAAGCCAGGATGTGTGTAATGGCAAGGAGAAACTTTGTTATTGATAGTGATGTTAGTAGTTCTGCTTCTCATCTTTATTCCTGAACCGAGGATTTAATGAGTTTATTTTCTGATGAATTTTATAAGTCCGTTCTCCTTTTATCAGTTCGAGAAGGGTAATAATCCAATGATTTGGTCATATAAGGTAGATAAAATTAGAAAAATCAAATCCAATGAGTATATTAGGATAAAATCATTTTGGTTTGTGAGTATATTGCGGTTGCCTCACAAATTGAATCAGAAATTTTCCATCGTAGAGCTAGATGCTCACGAGAGGTGAAACAAATTGTATTTATATCTGACAGTAATAAATTAACTTGCAACAAAATTATTATGTGTCATAAAAACTATGATATACCATGTAGAATTTTTAAAAAGAAATTATGATATGATTTCATCATTTTCAATGGTCTTTTCTTTTTAGGACATTGTTTTTCTCATAGTATAAGGTTAAACAAAATATTTAATTTAGAATATAAATTTAATAATAAAAAGTATGTTTATGAAAACTATCTTATTATACAATTAAAAGAAGTAAGCAAGAATTACTATTTTATGAGCCGAAACTCCATCAAAAATAAAAGTAAAACCAAAAATAGGGATGCATTTGCTTATTGCTTTTCTAATCATGCATGTCTGGTAAGTATATATTCATATAATTTTTGTTAAATAGATTTTTTTATTTCAATAAATTTAAAACAAAATTTTGAACTGGTATCTTCTAAAAATGCAGAAATATTTGTTATAAAAAGATTCATTTTGTATTTGATGATATATAAATATTATTTTCTTGATATACATATATACTACCTTTTGTTTAAACTTATTTTATTAAATTTTATAAAAAAAATTATAAGTTTAACACTAAATAAATTTTATACTAATTTAGTAAAATAAAGACTAAATGGAAAATAACCCGCAGCTTAGTACTACTATGTGGTAGTATTAGGATACTAAAAAAATAATTACGCTTGAACGATGTAGACGTAGATGTCTTTCTATCTAACAAATATTTTTTTTCTACTTTTGTTTTTGTTCAAACCATTCATTTAATTAGAAAATAAGAATTACTCCATTGTGGATAGTCGAGTTCATACATAAATGAAGGGCATACTTTGTTACCTCATCATCAAATCTATTCTCCAAACAAGAAATAAAATAAAAGGAGATAAATTTAAAAGAACTACTCAACACACGTTATTATTTTTATCATATGTTACATGTATGCATTCTTTATAGAATAGATAAAAACTTTTGTCATTTATTTTTTATTAACATGTGATTATTCAAAATTGATTTTATATCTTTCAGTTTGAAATATGAATAACAATTATGTTTTGCACATTTAAGCTGTCTAAAACACAAGGAAATAACAAAATTTTACCTAAAAACAAAAACAAAAACAATACTCCTCTTGAACTAATCCTGAAACAATAAAATAAATATCTTGAAATAGATAGACTATTTTTATATATAAATCCCCTAGAGCAGCCTAAAAGATTTCATCAAACCTATTGATCTTGTTACAAATTATCAATCATAATCAAAACAACGAATCTTAAACGCGTTAACAAATTTTGCAATCATGGTGGGGCAAGTTTTGGCTAAAAGATGCAATGTTCTCATGATGATCATGCTTTTCTTGGTATTATTTATGGGACACATATCTAACGCAAACACTGCAATTTGTCTCAAAAATTGTCAAGAACAATGCATGAACGAGACCAAAGATGCGCCTCATGATGTATGCGAAAATGCTTGCAAGAAATTGTGCAATGAACTTCAGTTCAGTCAAGAACAATATTTTGTTCCTCAAACTGAATATAGATCTATCCCGTGTAGAATGATTAACTGGGGATGCCCTTAATTCATTGCCTTGCTGAAACAAATGTATCATTTTAACAGTATTGTTCGTATACAACTATGTGTTTCTTATTATCGCATTTGATATCTTCTATAACAAAATCTTTGTCTATGTTTGTATGCAATTAAGTTGTATTATTTGTTTATTTTGATATTTTGGAAAATATTTATTTCTTATAATTGCATCAATTGTCATCACATCACGTATATTTATAATGTGTGTTAACTTATTTAGCTCTTCATGAATCTCATCCTCTATATACTAAATTGCAAGTCACACGACTAATCAAATCATCAAATTCTGCCAAGTAATTAATGTTTACAAATCTTTTTATAATATTAAAAATAAAATAATATTTCGAAAGAAATGTAACTGTCCACTGTCTTCTTCTTTTTCATCCACTACTTTTTTTTTGTATCCTAGAAAAGATCAATTAAACAAAAAAAAAACAGTTTGGAAGAAAAACAAAATTGTTGCAATCGTTTCCTTTTCTCAGACGGTAACCCACTATCCACAATCTTCCTTCTTTCTCTACAATTTTTTTCTCTTATATACTAAAACACAAGTCAATCAAGCAATAAAAATTTGACATGTGTAATTGTTTTAAAAAGTAAAAAAATCAAAATTATACAAAAATAATAATTTAGAAAAAAACAACGACCATATAACTGTTTTTCTAAAACCATTACGCTAACCATGATTCTTCTTCTTTATCCACGAACATATAGATTTTAAAATTTTAGTATTATATATTAAATTTATTAAATGTCATTAATCAAAGAAACCAAAATTAAAAATAAAAATTAGGAAAAAATATTGAAAGCAAAAAAGATAAAGAACTAAAACCCCTTACACACTAAAGCAGAAGTCACTCAAGCAATAAAAATTTGACATGTATAATTATTTTAAAAAATTCAAAAAAAATCAAAACTATACCAAAAATAATAATTTAGAGAAAAACAACAACCATATAACTGTTTTCCTAAACGCACTACATTACTCATGATTCTTCTTCTTTATCCCCGAACATATAAATTTTAAAATTTTAGTATCATAAATTAAATATATTAAATGTCATTAATCAAAGAAACTTAAATTAAAAATAAAAAATTAGGAAAAAATAAAAATACCGAAAACGAAAAACATAAAGAACTAAAAGAAAAAACTTCAAGCTAATATTTCTATCAAACAAGCTATTTAAAATCAATATAAAAATATTTAAACACATCTAACTTTATTTTATAGTATGTTTATGGTTGATTAATGATAAATGTGTTAATATTTTCTTATATATATATATATATATATATATCCTTCTGATAAATCAAAGTTAAGTACTATATTTTATTTTAGTTATATTATAAATAAATATAATTTAATTTTATCTATAACCAAAAATATTTTCATGCGTAGCATGGATCAATACTAGTATATACTAAAGCACAAGTCACCTAGCCAATTAAGATTTAACACTTGGCAAAAATATTCAAAATATTTTTTTTTCTCCTATTAATCTGCAACCTAAATCTTCAATTGTTCCTAATTTTTCTTTAAAAACCTCATGTTAACTTATATATTTCCAATTTTTTTTATTCTTATCGTATATGAATTAATCTACTTTCTTCTATATATTGTATCTCTAACAAAGCATTGTATCTTCAAAAGCATTACTGAATTGTGTTTACAACACATCATCAAAATAAAAAAAAAGTAAGTTTTCATGCAATGATAATATAAGTTCAAATTTTTATGTACAATTAAGCATATCCATATGCATCCATAATCAATATTAAATTTTCTACGGGTTATTAATATAAATTTAGATGTCAATTTCTACACATTTATGTCAATTACATTTTTAAAATATCATTTTATATATTTGATATAAATTAATTTAACAATAAAAAGAAACAAATATGAATAACTACCCACATTTTTATCACACAAACTAATCTCCTAATTTTTCTCAACTTACCACCATCATGCACGATCAAGAAATTAGTTTACATATTTTAAAAATAAATTTAATTAGTTTTTCTCCATGAAAGTTAATTAGTGTATATATTATTCCCTTTCTTTTTTCACCATTGTTTCATCTTTTTTCACCATGTCAATTAGGCATGGGCATTTCAGGTATCGGGTTCGGTTTGATTCATGTATTTCGGGTTCAGATCGATTCAGGTATTTCGGGTATCAGGTAATTCGGGTAGGGGGTTAGAGGATTCATTTACTATTTGACTATTTTCGGCTCAATTTCAGTTTGGGTAGTTTCGGGTTTGGTTCAGATAGTAAAGTTAGGAACCGGAAAATACCCATAAAAAAAATTCGGGTCTCATTCGGTTTCGGTTCCGGTTTGGTTATTTCAGGTAGTTCGGGTAGTTCATGTTAAATATCAGTTTTGGGGATAAAATATCAAATAATTAAAATAATTTAGATAAAAATTTGGATATTTTCGGTTAATTTAGATAATTTTGGATAAAAATATCTGAATACTGTCAGATACTTTCGGATAGTTCGGATACTTTACAATAATTTAGTTTTTGCAACTATTTTAGATACTTGTAATAGATTTTTAAATTATAAATAATATATATATATATAGTTATAGTTATATTATATGTATATGTTATTAATATTTTTATGTGTTCGGGTACCCGTTCGATCGGTTCTTGGTTCGGTTAGGTTATTTCAGTTATATAAATTGAAGAACCATTTGGGTATTTGAAGGTTTTGGTCCGATTTTGGTTTCGGGTATTTCGGTTTGGTTCCGATTCAGTTATTCGGTTCTGTTTTTTTTTGCCCATGCCTAATATCAATTCTGAAACACTCTGGTACAAATTTATGCTTTCTATCAATTTCGTAAAATAATTTTTCTCTTCTTTCCTAATACATAAACTTTTTCTCTCTTTCTGCAAAACTTAGATTAAAGATGACACTGGAGTACGCTCTTCTTTCCCAGCTCAATTCATCTAAACATGATTGGAAAATTAGATTACGGTCTCTGGGATTCAGGATTACTATCCTAAACATAAACTTAAAGTTATTGTCGTGATGAAAACTATCATGTGATAAAAAGGTACACATATTTTGTTTAAAGGGTACACACTTTAAGTTCAAAAAACTAATACATATTCATAACTACTTTTTTTTTTTGTATGATTCACACTAAAGATGTCAATTGAAGTTTTTCCGTTTGATTCTCCAAAAAAATAAATAGAAATCAAAACATTGTCAACAACAGTTGGGGTAATAATAAGTTTTTAGGAATCTATTATATAAATTTTTTTTAAGGTAGATTATTTTTTTTCTTTAACAAACATAAAAGATTGCTTAATTTTAAATCTATTTTTCAGTGGCTTATTCTTAAGAAGATAAAATAGGCAACAGATTTGAGAATTTTGATATTTTTCTTTCACTTATTTTGAATTTTTTTTAAATTTTTGAGTTTTTTTCACTGAGAAGTTTTGGTTCTTTATGTGTATTATACGGCAAAAAAAAGATTAGGTCATCTTCTTACCACTGAAGAAGTTGAAAATAACATTAATAATTAGATTAAGATCAAATGTTAATCAACTATGTTAGTTATTTGTAATAAATGTTATGCAAATTATCATTCTTCTGTTATATATTGATTTGGTTATTTTACATGTTGGTTTTGTTAATTAATTGATATTTTATGCTTTTTAAATAACACTAAGATATATGTGATTTTACAAAATATATTTATTATTTTTATTAGATTTGTAGATGAAGTATAATAGCATTCCAAAAGATAAATAAGACTTTAACCAGGATAAAAATTAGATTAACAAGAACAACATAAAAACCAAATAAATAATATGTAAATTATGTAACTAATCAGATATTAAAAGGATTTGAATTAGTTTTTTTAGTTATTTTAGTTACATGTATAATTTTGTTGTTAAGGTAATTATTTTGTTTTGTCAATATATAATTCTAAAGTAACGCTTAATTATAATTAATTTAGTACATGTAACTCTCAAGTCTGGACTATCTTATTATATAAAGTAAGGTTTCCCTCCTTCCTAAGCCCTCCACGTCACTAATTCATGCATTCTGAGAGTTACACATGTCATTTTTATGGGCCTGTGAATTCACATTTTTGGGGTTTGGTTTCATTATTTGTATAGTCCATCTCAGATATAGAGAATAAAGCGTCTTCTTCCCGAGTGCTGACTACGACAATTAGAGTTCATCATTATATAGCTATACAGAGAATAACGCTTCTTTCAAGTTCTGAATAACTTAACCAACAATGGAGTTTCATGAGGTTTTATGAGACTAATATTCGTGAGGAGTCTTTGGGTGGGGATTCATTCGCGTCGTTTCGTTTCATATTCTTCCCCTCCGAAAACGTTATAAGACCATTGACGTCGCCATTAACAACATGCACAATTAATCATTCAATGTTTCTTATATCTCATCGGGCGGTGGATTCCACCTATAAAATAAGGTTAGCCTTCACCCTCTGAACATCATTCTCACAACTCATAATAACACTAGAAACTTATTTTTCATTTTAATGGTAATCACATTCATATCGAAGATCTTCATTAGGAAAATTGAGAATTTTGATAAACGGGATAAGACTGTTTCTGTGAAATCAATAATCGAGTGAGGGTTTTCGGGAATGGGTGTGACAGAGGTTGTTACAGACAAAGAATTTGAAGCCTGAAACGGAACTATAGAGTATACTTTCACTTTTCTAAGACTCGCTTGACAATTTTACTAATTAAATCTCCCTTACGTTTTTGCAGGACATGAAGAGTGTTTGTGCCACCACTAGAATCTTCACAGAACCGAATTCATGTTTATTCATATGGTTTCCAAATACAATGTTTGCACTTTACATATTTTCTTAAGATTTTGCAGGAGAGGTATCTTTTCCAAGTAAACGAAGGACACAATACTATCTCCATCTAAACGTTTTTTTTTTTTCAAAGGGCACTGCGTTATAGTTATTTTGGTCCTCATGATTTGCGACTTACCAATTAGGCTTACCCATTATGAGAAGACAGTGTTTGCTTTTTACATTTTTCTAAAAGATTTTATTGGAAAGGATTCTTAAAGGAAAGACACGAGACCATGGTATCGTTTATAGGTTTGCTTTGTTCTTTAAGGTCAGCCACTCAGCCCATGTTATAGTTACTTCAGTTTCGTGCTTATGAAATCTGCGAAGGGTTGATGATGATCGTTTACGTCTCTGTCAGTCCCCACTCCCAGGTCAAAGAAAACCTTTACTCTCCCCTTTTTTATTTGATTTGTTGTTTCATTGTCTCTGTCTTGGCTTCACAAACAGAACACTTAGCGTTATATAGCTACACGGATGTAGGTGATGGCCTTGAGTTCCACCACTTCAATCATTGCTCCCTCGACATCCTTGAAGAGTAAGTTCCTTTCATTTATCCACATATGTATTTTGCTTTTATCTTTGTGTGGGTGTATATTTCTCCAAATGAGTACAATTAAGCATATCCATATGCATCCATAATCAATATTAAATTTTCTACGGGTTATTAATATAAATTTAGATGTCAATTTCTATACATTTATGTCAATTACATTTTTAAAATATCATTTTATATATTTGATATAAATTAATTTAACAATAAAAAGAAACAAATATGAATAACTACCCACATTTTTATCACACAAACTAATCTCCTAATTTTTCTCAACTTACCACCATCATGCACGATCAAGAAATTAGTTTACATATTTTAAAAATAAATTTAATTAGTTTTTCTCCATGAAAGTTAATTAGTGTATATATTATTCCCTTTCTTTTTTCACCATTGTTTCATCTTTTTCACCATGTCAATTAGGCATGGGCATTTCAGGTATCGGGTTCGGTTTGATTCATGTATTTCGGGTTCAGATCGATTCAGGTATTTCGGGTATCAGGTAATTCGGGTAGGGGGTTAGAGGATTCATTTACTATTTGACTATTTTCGGCTCAATTTCAGTTTGGGTAGTTTCGGGTTTGGTTCAGATAGTAAAGTTANCATGCAATGATAATATAAGTTCAAATTTTTATGTACAATTAAGCATATCCATATGCATCCATAATCAATATTAAATTTTCTACGGGTTATTAATATAAATTTAGATGTCAATTTCTATACATTTATGTCAATTACATTTTTAAAATATCATTTTATATATTTGATATAAATTAATTTAACAATAAAAAGAAACAAATATGAATAACTACCCACATTTTTATCACACAAACTAATCTCCTAATTTTTCTCAACTTACCACCATCATGCACGATCAAGAAATTAGTTTACATATTTTAAAAATAAATTTAATTAGTTTTTCTCCATGAAAGTTAATTAGTGTATATATTATTCCCTTTCTTTTTTCACCATTGTTTCATCTTTTTCACCATGTCAATTAGGCATGGGCATTTCAGGTATCGGGTTCGGTTTGATTCATGTATTTCGGGTTCAGATCGATTCAGGTATTTCGGGTATCAGGTAATTCGGGTAGGGGGTTAGAGGATTCATTTACTATTTGACTATTTTCGGCTCAATTTCAGTTTGGGTAGTTTCGGGTTTGGTTCAGATAGTAAAGTTAGGAACCGGAAAATACCCATAAAAAAAATTCGGGTCTCATTCGGTTTCGGTTCCGGTTTGGTTATTTCAGGTAGTTCGGGTAGTTCATGTTAAATATCAGTTTTGGGGATAAAATATCAAATAATTAAAATAATTTAGATAAAAATTTGGATATTTTCGGTTAATTTAGATAATTTTGGATAAAAATATCTGAATACTGTCAGATACTTTCGGATAGTTCGGATACTTTACAATAATTTAGTTTTTGCAACTATTTTAGATACTTGTAATAGATTTTTAAATTATAAATAATATATATATATATAGTTATAGTTATATTATATGTATATGTTATTAATATTTTTATGTGTTCGGGTACCCGTTCGATCGGTTCTTGGTTCGGTTAGGTTATTTCAGTTATATAAATTGAAGAACCATTTGGGTATTTGAAGGTTTTGGTCCGATTTTGGTTTCGGGTATTTCGGTTTGGTTCCGATTCAGTTATTCGGTTCTGTTTTTTTTTGCCCATGCCTAATATCAATTCTGAAACACTCTGGTACAAATTTATGCTTTCTATCAATTTCGTAAAATAATTTTTCTCTTCTTTCCTAATACATAAACTTTTTCTCTCTTTCTGCAAAACTTAGATTAAAGATGACACTGGAGTACGCTCTTCTTTCCCAGCTCAATTCATCTAAACATGATTGGAAAATTAGATTACGGTCTCTGGGATTCAGGATTACTATCCTAAACATAAACTTAAAGTTATTGTCGTGATGAAAACTATCATGTGATAAAAAGGTACACATATTTTGTTTAAAGGGTACACACTTTAAGTTCAAAAAACTAATACATATTCATAACTACTTTTTTTTTTTTGTATGATTCACACTAAAGATGTCAATTGAAGTTTTTCCGTTTGATTCTCCAAAAAAATAAATAGAAATCAAAACATTGTCAACAACAGTTGGGGTAATAATAAGTTTGATTTAACTCATAATGCTCAAAGTTTAAATTTAGAGAAGTATTATGAGTATTCTTGCAACTCTAAATCAAATTAGTGACATGACTGATTATGCTTAGATGTCTTTTTCAGTTATATAATTGACATTTGGTGTAGACTACACTAATCTTGATTAATATAATCCAGTTATATAATTGACATTTGGTGTAGACTACACTAATCTTGATTAATATAATCACATTCACAATCAAATAAAAGAAAAACTTATGCAAATTTATATCTTTAACAAAAACTAATACATCAGATTCCGCGCGTAGCGCAGACTGACTCTAGTATATATAAATGTAATTGTTTTTCTAATAAATCTACTAATGATAGACTACAAAATATTTCATAGTAGCTGTCTAGCTGAGTAGCTGATAATACAACAAAAACACGCACAATTGGTTCTATGATTATTCTACTCATGACTCGAGTGATGTACACACAAAGAGCACATGACTATATTATAACATACAACACATAGATTACCATCTCCATCATACGATGATACTAACAAGTCCATACATCATCATCATACTCCTTTAGCCGTGTTGATAGGCAAACCATCATCATCACCCCTCTTGCGATAGTCTCTACCCTCTTCCCTCTTTTCAAACTCCTTTTTCACTTTCTCCTTATCCACCTCAGAATCACTTGACACGTTGACCGCCTCCGCTGCTCCGTCGTACGCCTTCTCCGACGTCTGGCTAGCAAAACCTTGTCTCTCGATCTCCTCCACCGTCGAAAGAGGATCTCTTCCTTCTTCCCTTCCTCCACTCGCACTTCCTCTCTACATATTAGAGGAAATCCCCTTAATTTAATTACTTTAATTCATTTCATCAAAAAATATATAGGAGAATTAATTAAGAAGATACCTTAAGGTAAAGAGAGTAAAGACATGATGATCTTATATTAGGTTTGGAGATTAATCTTTGCTTCACATAATTTCTCAACATCTTTTTTTGGTATTTCTTTGGAGAGGGTACTCTTTCACTTTTGAACTGTATTATAGATTAGATCAAACCAGTAGAAGGATTTTTTCAGATCAGTTATGAGTTGGGAGGTCTCTCGACTCTCTTCTATACTCCTCAATTGCCAACTGATGTATGAATCATACACTGTCTCATCAACGGAGTTAAGATTATGCTGCCACGTGCGTGTTACGTGTTTATATGGTTGATAAGTTTGCCATACCGGCCGGGCCGATATCCTAAATATTGTACATGTTTAGCTACGCAGTAACACTTGGGCTTCTTTTGTATATAATAAGCTCACGGTCTATAACCACAAAGGAGGCCCGTGTTACCGTTGTCTATTTCCAACTCCGGGTGTTATTGGTTGTCTACAAGCGTTAGAGACGATTAAACTCGCGAGCTTGGTGGGAGAACCACTCTCTGAACGGATGCTTCTTCTCGACGCTTTATCAGCAAGAATCCGTATTGTAAAGTCTCATCTTATTCTTCATTAAACTCACTCTACAACGGCACTAGAACCTAATCAGTTATAGTGTTTGCACAGGTCAAGATCAGAGGCAGGTCAGCACAGTGCACAGTGTGTGGAGACAATTCATCTTTCAATAAGCAGCAGTTCAGAGATTTTGACTATGAGGACTTCACTCAGTTTCCTTTATCTACGGTATTGTTCTCTGTTTCTTTCTTTCCTCTCACCCATTATGTTCGTTTTCAACAACAGTTTCATGTATATTCTGTCTGCACCGGTTTCAACACAGCGCCCGTTGAACCTACTTCCCCCAGAATCAAGAATCAACAGCAAGGAGTTCAAAGAGATCCTGTAAAAGAAGGAACAACATATTCTTCTCAATGTTCGACCTGCTTATCATTATAAGATTGTCTCTCTCCCGGAGTCACTCAACATCCCTCTTGCAAACTTAGAGGCTCGGTTAGATGAGCTTACTTTAGCTCTGAAAGAAAAAGAAGAGGTCCATGCTAGCACAGGATCTTGCACAAATCCGTGCATCTACGTCGTGTGTAGGCGCGGGAATGATTCACAGAGAGCTGTTCAGTATCTTCGTGATTCGGGTTTTGATTCAGCTAAAGATATAATTGGAGGACTGGAAGCTTGGGCAGCAGATGTCAACCCCAACTTCCCCACTTACTAAAACCATTTATCACACTAGTTATGTCATGTAAACCCTGTCTGAATTACATTGTCACTTTCTTATCAAACCTACAGTCTGAATTACATGCTGAGTTTTACATGTTATGGTACATTGGTAGTGGTGATTCGACAAAGTGTAGTGAATGATTCAATCTCCATAGTTGATAATATGTTCCGTTTTTCAAAGAATGAATACCCATGGCCAAGAAAGGAAGAAAATATTTTTATTGATGAAACAGAGAGATTCAAGAACTCTGTGAAAATCAATCATGAGTAGTAGCAAGGTTTCATAGTTGCCTTTGTGTAAATAAAATGTTTAAAGCCCTTATTAAGATTTGGGTTTAGGGAGAGTATAACAAGAGTTGGATTACAAATTACTTGTTCTGGTTCTGGATGTTGTTCTCATGGGTGGTAGGTTCTTCCTCATGCTCGTTAAACCTGCGCTTGAACTTGGCAATCTGACCAATGCTTTGAGCCAACTGACGCTTAGCACCAAAGTGATAGACTTTGCCAACATGGTGGATTCTAGTCATCATGACGTGCATCAATCTACCGCTCTGTGTCACATAAGAGATCCATTGCATCTGTGGGTGTATTCCTTTCTTCATTTTCCAAACAACTCTGGAAAAAAGAAAAAAACACAATCCTTTTGTTTAGATGCATCCATGTAGCCCTTAAAGTATATTAGATGAATCCCCAAATGAAATAGTTATATATGATCACTGTTAGTTAAGGTTTATCAAAGATTCATGAACCAAGAAATGCACATATGTAAAAAAAACGTAACTACAAGATGTTAGGTATGGATTTTCTACCCTATAACCCACACAATGCAACCAAACAAAACAATAACTCGATTCGAATCAAAACCTATGCTGATTTCTTATTGACATTTTATCGAACACCTTCAACGCGTGTTTTAGTCAGTAAATTTCTCGATGGCTTTAAACCCACCACAACTCAAGAAGAAGAAGAAGAAACAGAATCAGTGTTTCGTCATCGAGATCATTGGGTTTAGCTCAAATCGAGCGGGAGAAGAAGAATAAATAAAACTTCAGTAGAACAGCTGAAATGAAATTTTTTAAAAGAGAATTCAACTGAGTATGAAATGTATAAATAAAGAGAGACAGAGAATGGTGAAGAAGCGCTTACGGTAGTAAAGGTATAAGCAGCTTTGAGAGTTATGGAGTTTGGTGATGCAGAGGAGGAATATGTCTGCTCTTGCTTTCCTCTCTGCGCAGATCCGAGTAAGGCCCAAAGAAAGAGAGAGAGAAAAAGAAGGCCCCGAGACCTTCTTATTCGCTGAGAGTGTCACAAATGTGAGAGACTAGGGAAGCTAGCATAGTTAAGATTAAGAGTAATGCAGTCGATGTCAACAAAAGTTAATTTGACTTCATTATCAAATTATAACGTGGATTAAGATTACAAACCAACGTAAGACTTAACAAGCCAATAAGGGAAGAAAGGCCCCGTCTGTATTTCTAAAAGGTGCATCTAGATGTTTTATCTGGGTGTTATTGTTTGTGTATTTCGTTTATGCATCCATATAAAAAACATCACAATACAAGTATGTTCTTTTGCTTTTTATTTTTTGAATTTATATATGCATTCACATACACTTGTTATATAATGGCTAAAACAAACATGTTTTAACAATTTTGGTGGAAAATTGCAATTTTTGCGATTTTGGCGTGAAAGTCCATTTTACAGTTTTAGCAAAAAAATGTATTTTTATGGTTTTAGTAGAAAAATCTATTTTTACGGTTTCGACGGGAAAATACGTTTGACATATATGACGGAAAATACGTTTGACGGATTTTAACCAAAAGTGTGTTTTATGGTTTTGGCGGAAAAGTGCGTTTTACAGTTTTGGCGGAAAAGTGCATTTTTACGGTTTTGGGAAGAAAGTAGTTTTTTTGTTATGGCAAGAAAGTGTGTTTTTGCGGTTTTAACAAGAAAGTGTGTTTTGCGGTTTTAGCAAAAAAATGTGTTTTTGTGGTTTTGGATTTTTCGGTTTTGACCAAAAAGTGTTCTTTATAGTTTTGGCCAAAAGTGCATTTTACGTGTTTTGACGGGAAAATATAGTTTTACGATTTTAGTGAAAAAGTGTGTTTTTACGGTTTTAACGGAAAAATATACTTTTGCATAAAATAAGTTTTTAGTGTGAAAAGAATATGTAGTTTCATGGTCTTAAATTTAAAGAGGTCATTTTTTAAATTTAAATGATTATTTTTGTCATTTATCATTTTGAACTGAACTAGATATATCTAGATGCACAATGAAAACTCATCCTCATTTGAGTGAGAATTTGAGGTGAGTTTTCAAAAATGCATGTCCATGTGGATGGACAACACATGGAAGGCTATCATGTCCATATTGGTGTGACTGTCACAGAAGATTTCTACCACCCGATCATCAATATCGTAAGAGTAGGACTTTGTTTACGAAAAACAAGAAGATATTTGATAGTCCACCTGAAGAAGTTAGTGGAGAAGATTTGTGGAAACAATTAAGGGATTTTGGTGCAGCAAGGACGCCAGACGTAGGTGGATATGAAAATATTTGAGTCGACGTTGTTGGAGAACTACACAATTGATACAAAAAGAGTATTTTCTGGGATTTACCATACTGGAAGGATTATCTAGTGCGACATAATTTAGATGTCATTCATATTGAGAAGAACTTTTTCGACAATCTAATGAATACAATCCTTAACATCCAAGGTAAAACGAAGGATAATTTGAAATCAAGACTGGATTTAATCGATATTTGTGTTTGTTATGTACTTCACGTTGATGAGAACGGTATGGCTCATTTTCCCATATACCAGCTGGATGCAGATGCAAAAGAGGAGCTCTTTGACTGGATTACAGTTAGAGTGAAATTTCTAGACGATTATGCATCAAATTTACGTAACTGCATCGATAAAAATGAAGGAAAGTTTACTGGCTTAAAAAGTCACGATTGTCATATAATGATGTAACACCTCTTTCTGTTTGCTTTTTCAAGAATATTGTCGTGTAATGTTCATGAAGCAATTGCAGATATCTTATATTTTTACATTTTAAATTAGTTATCATATTTATTTATTATGCTTATATAGATACTTATGAAAATAGTTTCTTTATATCTCTGAAGGGATAAGTGCTTTCTTCCGCGATTTATGCACAAGAGCAAGGACTGCAGAGAGTATTAATAACTTGAAGGCTAACATAGCCGTCATCCTTTGAAACCTCGAGAAGATATTTTCTCTAGTATTTTTTGATGTTATGGAACATTTTACTATTCATCTCGTAAGAGAATTGGAACTTGGTGGTCTTGTGCAGTACCGGTGAATGTATCTTTTCAATTTTTTTTCTATTTATAAAACATTTTTTATATATATAAAACATTTTTTATTTTAAAATGTTTTTCTATTTTAAAATGTTTTATATATTTTTAAAAAGTTTTTATTGGATCAAGAAAGACCAATGAAGATATTGAACAAGATGAAGCGTTTATTTCCTACTGAATTTTAGTTTTCTTATATTAAAAGCTTTTAAATGTTTTTATTAATTTCAGTTTTAAATGATGTATAACTTAAACTTAATTTCTATAATATTTTTTTTTCAATTTCAACTTTTTCTTGATTTATTTAACTCTATAATTATATAATTTTATGTAGAAAATATGAAAACATACAGATTTCGACGAATAAGATGCGGTTTAAAAATTCGACCATAACTTTTGTCGGAATATACTAACCGCTTCATTATTGTCGGAAATTTTCGATGACCAATTTTCTTTGAAAATTTCTGATGGTCATGATCGTCGGAATATGTTGATGGCAAAACTCGTCGATAAATCCCGACAGAAAAATTTTGTCAAAATTCCTGATAGAAATAGGTGGTTAAAATCCTTTGACAAAATACCGACGATTTTTTTGACGTCGGCTATCATCGGTCTTTCATCAGAAATTAGGTTCGTCGGTATTTGTTGAAATATTATCAAAAACTCTGACGGATTTCCAACAAATTTTTTTTTGACAAAACCATTTCGACGAACTCATTCTTCATAATTTTGTCGGAATAGCTGTTTTCCGAAGAAATACCGATGAATTTGGCCGGTCGGTATTGACATATTTGCTTCTAATGTAATATATATATATTGTTTATGAAATATAAAGTTATAGGGAGTAAAATTATAAACAAGAGAGAAAATAAAATCGTTTGGAAGATATATAATGGTAATAATTTAGAAAATATGGAACTTTAAATATAAAGTTTTAAACAATAAAAAAATTGTATTTGAGATTCTACTATTTAAAACCTTAAAATTTAAGATTTTAATATATTTTGAAGCATAAAAGTTTATATTTGAAACTATAAATTTGTTATTACATATGCTCTGGATCATAAACGTCTATATGTATGTCGATCTCGAGATAGAGTAAGGGAAAAGAGACTTTATTAATTTATTTTAATATATTTATACGCATAAAACATTATTCATCATGATATTGTTTGGTGTATTATAATTAATACACACTCATACGAAACTTAATAAAAACAGCAGCAGGACTGGAAACGAGGATGTTCCATTTTATTCGTAGACATTAAAGTAGAAAAATCATCTTTTTATATACCCTCAAAACATTATGGGAATCCAAAAATACACACAAACACTTTATTAATTATTAAGTAAATAATTAACTGGACCGACCTTTTTTTATCAGCGTCCATGTAAATAAATCATATCCGTATAATTGTATACTTCAATCAGTTTTTTTTTTTTTACGTGAGCGTGACGTGAAAGAATGATTGAATCATCACGCGTAGTTACAAAGACCGTAGACGCAGAGCTCGCCTAGTCCGCAACGGTGGTTACACTCACCGCAGTGGCGTTTATCATAAGCCACGTAAACGCACTGACCGCGACAACATGTTTGCCCGAACTTGCATTTGTTCTTACACGCACCGCAGTTTTTGTCGTCGGTTGATAAATCCATACACTTGTTGTTGCAACAAGCCATTGTAGAGTTTGCTCCGGTGCTGTAATAGCTGCTGCTGCAGATCTCTGGCTCCTTGTGGCAATGGTCAGCTGCATTTGGGTTACGTGCTTTAGGTCCTTGACCCTTGTCGACTTTTTCTGCCAAGAACCGACTCGGTCTGGTCTTAACCGCTCCTGGTGGTGTATGGTCCTTAAAAGGATCTCCGGGAGAAAATGTTGCGGTCGTCGTGGTGTTCGTTCTGGTGGTCGTGGTGGTGATGATGGCGACTGTGATTGCCATTGTTAAAGCAATTGTCACGAGTAGCTTCATGAATTGGGCCATTTCCTCTTGACGTATGAGTGTATTCTGTGAGGTAATTAGGGCTTGAGAGATATTAGTTTTCTTCTTCTTCTTTTGTTGTTTATGTGAATGTAGAGAGAGAAGAGATTTAGAGGGAGAGGGAGAAATTGTGTTGTGAGAAATTGAGGAGAAGGTGGACTTGGGGTTTATAGTTGTGATCTAGACGAGTTGACGCGTGAAATGTGGTGAAAAAGGTAAAGAAAGATTTCAAGCGATCGATATTTTTATTGGGGTGGGGGCGTTTGATTATCATATCTTCGTTTCAGTTGAATACTCATAACTTATGGACATGTACATGCACATGCGTACGTTGAGGTACTAATACGCGTTTATATAACTGAAATTAGGAGGGTTACTTGGAGTAAAAACTTATGTGTAATATGTGAAATCAAAGGCATACTCTCGTGCTAAAAGTTACTGCGTCCGTTTCAAATTAGATGTCGTTTTGGAGTAGAATTTTTGTTTTAAAATAAGTGTCGTTTTCGGTTTTCAATGCAAAATTTATTGGTAATATTCTCTATTTTATTTTTCTATTGGTTGATATATGGTTAGGTGTATTGGTAATAGTGTTTTTATTTTGAAAATGTGTAAAATTAAATGTTTTCTTAATCGGTGTGCATAAACCTAAAATGACAACTAATATAAAACAGAGGGAGTAATAATAGTAAATGCAACACTTGTATAATTCTGATGTGCTTGTGTAATCATTTCTTATTTCCTTTGTTTTAAACTGAATGCATGTTAACAAAAAGAGAAAGAACCATCATTGGAAATTTGGAATATTGTTGATTTGACTTGTGGTGAAGTTTTCTATTTCATCGGAAAATCTTTGGTTTTCGATGTTACAGTTTTATAGTTCGTTGTATTGTATTGATGATTTGTTCTCTACCTATTATTGGCTTCCTGATTTAATCAAGTTACAAAAAGTAACTTTGGTCAATAAAAAAAAAATAAAAAATAAATATATACACTATATGTGCCGGCCTGAGACGTTTCGGGCGAGATGCAAGGAGAAGCAAAGGCGTCCATTTTAGTTATATTTGTTTATTTATTTTTTTAAGTTTTTTTTTAATTTCATTTGTCGTGAAAACCACGAGCCACTGGTCTATATTTCTAAATTAAGCAAGTTGAACCTATACCTCTAATAGACACTTGCTTTAACTTGAATATTACAAGTCGACCTTCAAACACCCAATCAACTCGGACTATATATTTTTTATATAACTGAAGGCCAGTTTTACATTATAATTTGTAGGAACAAAATATTAAGATGAATTATGCAAGTCAAAAAACTTGGAAAACACTTAATAGTTATTAACAAAAGATAGAATATAGTTTTCATTTTGAGAAATATGAGAGCGATTTTGGTAAGGTTAAAATCCCTTCTTCATAACTATCAGTCTTCTGTTCATATCAGTCAAGTAGATTTGTAGTGTAAATTTTGATTTAATGTGTAACAAATTAACGTTAATACGGGAGAAAATAAGTTATCTAATCGGAAATATATTTCCTTACCAAAATATCTTAAATCAAAAGTCAATTTAGCTTATGCATGAATATGTTTCTTTTGAACTTTTGGTCTGCAGGAATATGTTAAAAGATACTAATTACTAGGTTATCACTACAAGAAAACTGGGTTTTAACGAGGAAGATTAAAGAGGAAAATATTTCCTCGTTAAATACCTTCGACTTTACGATGAAGCAACGAGGAAAAAAGCAATCCACGTTATTTCCTCGTGAATTAACGTGAAAAGTATTTCCTCGTAAAGATAACATAAACTGACGTCGCATTTACGAGGATGACGTGTTAGTTACGAGGAAAAGTAATTTCGTCGTAAAGTAGACGTAAACATAGCTTCGTTTTTACGTGGATTTTCTTGGACGAGGAATTAACGACGAACCTTTTGAAACACGTTTTTTTTGGTTTCACCTAAATATCTTTGTGTGCTTAATTCCTCGCTAAATCTCACCAACCAGATTCGAAAATTCTATAAATATGGAGGTTTGAACCTCATTTTAGACACACCAACAAGAGAAGAAAGAGTTAAAAAAAAAATTATGTCCAGGTCCGGGAATATTTATGAGTTCCGAAGGTGGATGTATATGCATAGAGATGGTAACGGGAGAGTGACGAAAGAATTCCTTACGGGGATGGAGACTTTTATGCATCAAGCAGATTCTACATCGCTCGCCCAAAAAAGCGGTAAGATATTCTGCCCTTGTAAAATACAAAAAAGCGGTAGGAAATCGTGAAAATGTTTGGAAGCATTTAATAAATAGAGGTTTCACGCCAAATTACTATATCTGGTTTCATCATGGAGAAGGTTATAATTATGATCAGAATGAAGCTGCTAGTAGTAATAATAGCAACTTTCAGGTAGAACCGGTAGATCATCATATGGTAGCTGATGCATTCGTAGCTCATGATGAAGATGAGGAACCTAACATAGATGCCAAAAAGTTTTATGATATGTTGAATGCGGCAAATCAGCCACTTTACAGTGGTTGTAGAGAAGGTCTTTCTAAATTATCGTTGGCTGCTAGAATGATGAATATAAAAACGGATCACAATCTACCTGAAAGTTGGATGAATGAATGGGTAGACTTGTTTAAAGAGTATTTGCCGGAAGGCAATGAGTCTGCTGATTCTTACTATGAGATTCAGAAGCTGGTCTATAGTCTTGGGTTGCCTTCGGAGATGATAGATATTTGCATCGACAACTGCATGATCTACTGGGGAGTTGATGAGAAGTTAGAAGAATGTCGATTCTGCAAGAAGCCAAGATTCAAGCCGCAAGGACGGGAACGTAATAGGATACCGTACAAAAGGATGTGGTACCTACCAATCACAGATAGATTGAAAAGATTGTATCAATCAGAGGAGACTGCTGGAAAGATGAGATGGCATGCCGAGCATACTCAGACGGATGGTGAGATGAGTCATCCATCAGATGCAAGAGCGTGGAAACATTTTAACAAAGTATATCCGGAATTCACTAGCAATAGCCGGAATGTGTATCTCGGTTTATGCACAAATGGATTTAGTCCATTCGGAATGTCAAGGAGACAATATTCATTGTGGCCAGTCTTTCTTACGCCATACAACCTGCCACCGGAGATGTGCAATTTACGGGAGTTGATATTCTTGACCATATTAATACCTGGTCCAAACCATCCAAAAAGGTCTCTGGATGTTTTCTTGCAACCACTTATAAAAGAGTTGAAAGATTTGTGGTTTACGGGAGTGAGGACGTATGACTGCTCAACGAAGACGAATTTTACGATGCGAGCGATGCTTATGTGGACCATAAGTGACTTTTCTGCCTATGGGATGTTGTCTGGATGGACAACACATGGTAGATTAGCTTGTCCATATTGTAATGGTTCGACAGATGCGTTTCAACTAAAAAATGGTAGGAAGACAAGTTGGTTTGATTGTCACCGTCGATTTCTTCCCGCTGGCCACCCGTACCGAAGAAACAAGAAATTGTTTAAGCACAAAAGGGTTGTCAGAGACACACCTCCTCCATATCTAACTGGAGAACAAATTGAAGCGCAACTCGATTACTATGGAGCATTGAAAACAGCTCCACGTGGTGGTAATTGACATGTCCCCGGTAATATGCCTGATTCTTATGGTGTTCATCACAACTGGCACAAGAAGAGTATATTTTGGGAGTTGCCTTATTGGAAGGATCTTCTTCTGCGCCACAACCTTGATGTGATGCATATAGAGAAGAATTTCTTTGAGAACATCATGAATACAATATTGAATGTCCCAGGAAAGACAAAAGACAACATAAAATCGAGGTTGGACTTGCCAGACATTTGCGCAAGAAGTGAGTTACATATAAAAAGCAATGGACAAGTTCCGGTTCCCATATTTCGATTGTCTTCAGAAAAAAAGTCGGTGTTGTTCGACTGGGTTGCATCAGAAGTGAAGTTTCCCGATGGGTATGTTTCAAATCTCTCAAGATGTGTTGAAAAAGGTCAAAAGTTCTCCGGGATAAAGAGTCATGATTGTCATGTCTTTATGCAATGACTACTTCCATTTGCATTTGCGGAGCTACTGCCAACAAACGTACATGAAGCACTTGCAGGTATATATATATATTTTAACAGAGATTTTAAAATGGTGTAGTTTGCTATTATATATGACTAATAATGTACATGTGTTTCATTGTATTAGAATATATACAAGGCATTGGAGCATTTTTCAGGGATCTGAGCACACGCACTCTTAAAGAAGAAGTCGTCGAACAGCTACAGGAGAACATTCCCATCTTATTGTGCAACTTGGAGAAGATATTTCCACCTGGATTTTTTGACGTCATGGAACACCTAGCTGTCCACCTCCCATATGAGGTATTACTTCATGGACCTGTACATTACGGATGGATGTATCAGTATGAACGAGCAATGAAATATTTGAAGGGGAAAGCAAAAAATCTTGCGAAAGTTGAAGGTTCTATAATTGCGGGAAGTTTGACAGAATAAACTTCTCACTTCACATCGTATTACTTTGCGTCAAAAGTACGTACTAGAAAAAGAGCTCCAAGAAGATACGATGATGGTGGTGTCACGTCAACATATGCAGTTGCTGGTGTTCCTGACATCTTTAGCCAGATAGGTCGACTCGGTGGAAAATTAAAAGTGGTTTGGTGGTCGAGTGAAGAAGACGCTCATAGTGCACACATCTATATTCTGCTCAATTGCGATGATCCTTTGATGCGTTATTTTGAAAGGTAACATATATTGACATATCTAAATACATATGTAAGTTTAATTTTAAATACATATATATAAGTATATTAATTTCCATAAAATTTGTGATTTTATAGCATGTTTGTTTCTCAAGTCGAAGAAACATTCTCAGGTATTTCTACAAGTGATGTAGACAAAAGAAAAGATCAACACTTTATTAAGTGGTTGAGGACTCAGGTATTACTCTAACTTTTAAATATGCAGAATTTTCCATTCAATGTATAATAACACACTCTTAATTTTGCAGGTTGATTGTGAAGACGATCCAGATTATCCTAAGTGGTTACATGAAGTAATTCAAGCTCCACGTGTAAAGGTCACCACATCACAGATGTATTTCACACGAGGCTATACTTTTCACACATATGATTATGGTAGGCAGCGGGCGACCAGTAACTATGGAATATGTGTGAAAGGCGAAACAGATTTCTACGGTATCTTGACGGATATTATTGAAGTGGAATTCCCAGGAATATTGAAGCTGAAATGCGTTATTTTCAAATGTGAATGGTTTGATCCTGTCGTGGACAGAGGTGTCCGGTTTAACAAATTTGGTGTAGTTGATGTCAATGGTGGACGAAGGTAGAAAAAATATATTTTGTTGTCGTACATGACATGTATATATTAATATTTACGTTTTTCTTATTTTGTAGGTACGACAAATTCGAGCCTTTCATCTTAGCTTCACAAGCAGACCAAGTTAGCTTTCTTCCATACCCCCGAATGAGAGAATCGGGAATAAATTGGTTAGCCGTGATAAAAGTTACACCTCGAGGACGAATTATTGGTGG
>MU106421.1:0-80848 GCA_012274485.2 Sinapis alba | reverse complement strand
AGGTTGATTATGAAGACGATCCAGATTATCCTAAGTGGTTACATGAAGTAATTCAAGCTCCACGTGTAAAGGTCACCACATCACAGATGTATTTCACACGAGGCTATACTTTTCACACATATGATTATGGTAGGCAGCGGGCGACCAGTAACTATGGAATATGTGTGAAAGGCGAAACAGATTTCTACGGTATCTTGACGGATATTATTGAAGTGGAATTCCCAGGAATATTGAAGCTGAAATGCGTTATTTTCAAATATGAATGGTTTGATCCTGTCGTGGACAGAGGTGTCCGGTTTAACAAATTTGGTGTAGTTGATGTCAATGGTGGACGAAGGTACAAACAATATATTTTATTGCCGTACATGACATGTATATATTAATATTTATGTTTTTCTTATTTTGTAGGTACGACAAATTCGAGCCTTTCATCTTAGCTTCACAAGCAGACCAAGTTAGCTTTCTTCCATACCCCCGAATGAGAGAATCCGGAATAAATTGGTTAGCCGTGATAAAAGTTACACCTCGAGGACGAATTATTGGTGGGGAAGAACCACCATTGCAAGAAGAACAGATAAATATCGTCGAGCAAGCTCAACAACAAATTGATGACATCCTTCTCATAGATCCGCATAATGAAGAGTATGAAGATGTTATGGATGATGCCACAGACGAAGTTGTTGATGATGAGTTTAATGAAAATGATGATGTTTCTAGTGATGACGAGAATGACAATGTATCTGATTGATGTATCTGTTTTTCGATATAATCAATAAAACTATATAGATAATTTTTATTAATTAAAAGTATTAACCCTTAATCTTAATTTTAACTTGCTATACTTTTTACTTTCTATCAAATATACTAAAAAATAAGAAGAGAAGAAAGATACTGGAATCACATATAGCAAAACCTACGCAAATAGAATCCGCAAGGCTTTACTATATGTAACCCCAATATCTTCTTCCCTTCTTTTTTTTTCAAATCTTTCTAATGTCAAACACATATCTCTAAGTATATTGTGTGATTTGGGTGATTGTGTGGGATATGAGGAAGGGAAACACACATATATATAGAAAAAAGTTTAGTCGTTATTTCCACGTCAACAATTATCCTCGCCCCTTCCTCGCCAAGTGACGTGGACTTAACGAGGAAATATTTATTTTTTGTTAATATTCCTCGTTACATCCACGTCACATGGCGAGGAAATGGCGAGGAAATGTGTTATTTTTTTTTGGAAGGGAATCCGATACAGGAAAACAGCCATGTATTTAAAGCGTATACTCGCTATTTCCACGTCAACACATTTCCTCGCCACTTCCTCGCCATGTGACGTGGCTGTAACGAGGAAATGTTCAAATCCCTAAATCAACACATTTCCTCGCCACTTCCTCGCTAAATGACGTGGACTTAACGAGGAAATGTTCAAATCCCTAAATCCAAACCCTAAACCCTAAACCATTTCTCTCTAAATCCTTATCTTATCCAAAATATACAATATTAATATCCTAAAAAAATAAGGTTTATATTTTTATTAAAAAAAATAAAATAAAATTTTAAATCATCTTACAAAAAAAATGTTCAGAGTTAAGTTTTATAGATTTGAAAATAAGGTTTATATTTTTATTAAAAAAAATAAAATTAAATTTACAAAATTTTAAATAAAGATTTAAAAAGTTGTTTCTAAAGTATTTTTGATTTAGAAAACTAAATGTTGAAAAGGAAAAATTAAATTTAGAAATAGAGGAGATTGAGGAAAGATGATGGTTTGAGAATATATGAAGTAGAAGATATGAAAGATGAGATTATAAGTTTGGGGTTTGAGATTTTAGGGGTTTTGGATATTGGCCTCGGTATTTCGTCGTAAACAAAAACACGGGCCTCGCTATTTCCTCGTCTCAAAAAAGACGGGCCTCACAATTTACTCGTGGGACTACGTGGTCTTTACGAGGAAAAGACACGGGACTCGGGCTTTCCTCGTTAATTAACGAGGAAATGGTGAGGAACCCTAATCTTATATATACGCGAACCCGCGAGGTCTCTTCATTTCTCTCCATTTCCTCTCCTCTACCTCTCTAAATGGAAAGCCTCTCTCTTTCCTCTCCTAGTATAGGGTAGATTAGGTGGTTAGTTTAGGGAATTTAGATTAGGTGGTTAGTTTAGAGAATTTAGATAGGTTTATCGAATATTTTAATAGATTTTAGTTTAAATGTTGATTAAAATTTTTTTTTTCAGAGTATTCGCAAGTATCAGCGCACTCCTCATTACGCACAGATGTTCGGTCCGCCGGGTAGCCAGTTAGACCCGCCATCTGTTTCAGGTCCCGGTTCTTCTAGCAGTCAGCAGGAGACTGTTCCCGAGACTCAGTATTCACACAGAGTCTCGCCTCCTCCGATGGCTCCTCCTCAGATGGCTCCTCCTCCTCCGATGCCAGCTCCTCATGTGCCGCCTCCTCAGATGTCCGCAAATCCAGTTCATGCTGATTTGCAGGTGCCGCCGAGTGCCCCTTATTCTCAGTACACTGTCGAGGACATTCTCGCTATGCCAGGCAGAGAAGGCTTACCGATCATAGACCCCGACCGACCAGAGGGAACTATGTGGTAAGTTAAATTACTTTATATTTCTAAAACACTTTTTATTAATAATTTTAAGTTACAATATTTGCTCGACGAAATGTTTTTTTCAGGTTTGGGGTTACTTCGTGTTGCCACATCCTAACTGGAAGCTAACTCCGATCCACGTCAGAAGGACGTGGTTCAAAATTTACGCTGTAAGTTATTAATTACTATTATTTTTTGATTTTAAAATTTTTAAATTTTTAAATTTTTAAATTCTCATAAATTATTTACTAATTTAATTTTTTTTGGCAGCAAAAATATAATTGGCCTTTGGGGGTCACGGAGAAGGTGCGGCAAGCGTTTTACGAGAAGGTGAAACCACGGTTGCTGGATACGGTCTCCAACTGGAAGGGTGACTGGATCGTGAAGGGTTATGTGAAAGGCAAACCCGCTGAGCTCACCACGGATGTCTGGGATGGCCTCATTGCCTATTGGAAGGATCCGAACTCCATCAGAGTCGCCCAGTCTTGCTCTAACTCCCGTAACTCAGTTGATGAGAACGGCCGTAGGGCAATGCTACACTCTACGGGCCAAAAACCCCACGCTGCTATCCGTTTCGAAATGGTATGTTATTAAATTTTTTAATTTGTTATTTTCAATATATATATATATATATAATAAAAAATTTAACTAATTTTATTCAATGTTTATAGGCCAAAGAGTTGGGACGCATGCCCACTCTTCTCGAACTTTACGACCGCACCCACATGAATAAGGCGGGCCAGTTCCTAGATGATAAGTCCGAGCAAATCTACAACGAGGTGGCAGCTCGGGTTGCGGAGCGTGAGACCCAGCTGATCCAGGAGTCGCCCGACGGATTGCCTGTCAGTTTATCCGTTCCTTAAGTCGATCAGATTTACGAGGAGGTAACTTTTTCAACATTAAAATTAAAATTATTACTTTAAATTAAAAATTTTAATATATACATATATATTTTTTTGTTTTTTTAAGGTTGCTCCGAAGAAAAAAGGGCGTACGATGGGGATTATTTCTGTCAACGATGTTCCGAGAGCAACATCGTCTTATGGTCAGAGACGGGAGGACGAAGTCTCTCAGCTACGTACCGAGTTGGACTCGACAAAAACGGAGCTGACCTCGACAAGAAATGAGCTGGCCTCGACAAGAACGGAGTTGACCTCGACGAAAACTTCGTTCAGAACTCGTATGGGTGGAGTGGAGTGCTTTTTGGACGTGATAGCCGCCACAAATCCGGAATGGGAATTTTGAGTACCATGCGAGAACAAAACCCTGTTCCAGGCGAGCCACCCGCCCCCGTCCCACATAACGAGGAAGATGTCTCGAGGAGGAGCGATGAATTCTATCAGGCGATGCACGACCCTACTTAGTTTTTTTTTCTATTGTTCTTTTCTTTTTTTATGAATGTTAAACTTATGACATATTTATTTATAAATATTTATAAAATAAATAATTTTAGATTTTTAAAATTTTTAATTTATAATTTTAAAATAAATTTATTTTTAGTAATTATTATTTGAATATATTTTTAAAATAAGAAAAATAAAAAACCACGTAAATTCGAAGCTTATTTACGAGTCTTTTACGTGGAAAATGGACGTGGATTTAACGAGGAAGAGTGGACGTGGAATCCACGAGGAAATGTTTTCGAGGTGTTAACGAGGTTCTTAAGTCGAAAACTTTTCTTGGTATTTACATGGATATTACGAGGAATACTTTCCATGGTATTTTCGTGGTATTTACAAGAAAGCGTCTACGTGGTGTTTACGAGGAAAGTCAGCGACGTCTTTACGTGGATATGTCACGTGGTATTTACGAGGAAATCTTTACTTCGTCCTTACGAGGAAATATATGACTAGCTAATTAACGAGGAACTGGCGAGAAAATATATTTAACGACAAACGAATTACGACGAAACGGGTATCCTCGTTAATTCCTCGTAACATCACTTTTACGATGAAGTCACGAGGAAATTGGCCCTCGTAAAATAATTGTTTTCTTGTAGTGTATAAAAAGTTCAAAAACATATTTAGTGTTTGAACGGTAACAGTAAATTGAGTTATGCGGGATAAGGTTATAAGATGGTGTGGTACAGTTCAAATGTGGTTTGTGTAGAAAAACATATAATATAGAACAAATGTGGTTTATATAAAATTAATGGTGTAGTATAATATTTGAACTATCATAATTACGGTGCAGATAAATTAACTATTAAATAATCGTAAAATTTTAACAAATTTTATAATATTTACACACAATAAATATAATTTTTTAATAAGATTATATTATTCCATAAAATCAACACATACGGTATTTTAAAAAGAAAAATATATAAGACATTATAAATACATATATAATATGTATATATTACACAGTTGAAAAATTTGTTTGTAACACCTCCAATTAGATGCAATTCAACCACATGATTGATGGGGGTTATAAAGATTCGGCCACTTTTAATATTTTATTTGGTTTATTGTAACTATTTTATGCCCCCCCCCCCTCTTTTATTAAAATATGTGAATGGTGACATATTTATAAAACCACTCCGTTCCCATCCTTAGAGCATCTACAACAGTAAATATATAACAAAGTTTTTACTGAAAAAAAATATTAATAATAATTGTTTTTTCTTTTATTTATTTTTTGCATTTTGAATAAATATTATTTAATTGAAAAGGAGCATCTGTTCCTCAAAGATTTTAACAGGTTTTTTGAATATGGTATACAAGAAACTTTTCTGATACACTCTTTTTATCTTCTGATTTTTGATTTTTTAATTACTTACCATTCCATTAATATCTTACTGTTGAAAGATCAAGTATTTGCTTAAAACAAGTTAACTTGTTACCTGATTTTCCCCGTTCAGATATTATAATTTTTGACTTGTTAGTTAACTTGTTTTAAGCAAATACTTGATCTTTCAAGTACTTGTCCAAAAATAAATTACTTGTAATTTTCTTGCCTTAATCTGTTATCCATATAATATGAGCCAAAATCAAAAATTTAAAACTAATTTTATGTATATCCATGTCTAGTTTTTGAGTAGAATAACTTTGACCATATATGTGATGGTGAAATCATTCTATTTATAATTGTAGGATAATTTTTTTTTTCTAGAAATATTTTTCCGATATGAGAGTATCGATGTGGAATAAAACAAAAAGAGTCATGCATACATTACATTGTTATAGATTTGTATCTCAAACTCATAGTTACATATATTCCACGGAAAATAAATTTTACACAAACCTAAATAGAATTAAGTAATTTTTACAAGTATCAAGTAGTAACAAGGCAAATACTAGCTTTTTCTCACTACTTATTACTTGACCCAAATTTATAAGTAATACACTTTTGCGACTTGGTACCCAGACTTGATAACAACAAGTATTTGTTTTTTTTTTCAAACGAGTACAAAACAAATAGTGAGTACGAAACAAATAGTGGGTACAAAACAAATAGTGGGTACAAAACAAGTACCAAGTAGTTTTAACCAGCCCTACTCCCAACTTTAATAGGCTAAAACTTAACACTTGGGAAGAATCCAATATATGCAATGATCAAACGTATGCATAGTGGAGTGGAGTTTGAGTCGTGATGTCCACTTATGATATTAACCATTTAAATTAATATATAAGTTATTTTTCGCTATACCTATAATTTATAGAGAAATTGCATCTACAGCGCTGAAAACAAATAATTTACTCCATATCCAATTTCCTTAATATACTGATGCACCATGTATCTTTATATAATATTTTTATAATAGCTTTTTGTCTAACCGGTGAAATCTAAAAAACAAAAATCTTAATTAATAATTAGTGATTGTAAAAAAGAAAGGGAAATTGCACGTTATTATCCTCATATATCTAACAAAGTAAATTTTATTGGTAAAATATAGAAAAGTCAATAGAGTCTCTTTCAGATTTGAGGGACTAAGACGCCACCGACTGCATTCTTGGAGAAGTTTATGGAGGAGAAGACTATTTTCGAAGGCTCGGTCGGTGACAGAAGGCGCGAGTAAGACGGCACCGTAGCAGCGGTAAAACAAAGTCATGATTCACTGTTTGACTTCACATATATGTCTTCCAGAAGAAAACTTTAAGCCAATAAGTTTATGGTGTGCTCTTATATTCTCCAACGCATAAATAATTTTTGTTGCTGAATAACCAATCGCTATTGGTAGACTCAGAAACCCGAAAATTTGTTGCTTTGTGCTTGGATGTCGTGTTCATTATACTCTAATATGAAGTCATTTTAGGGCAAAGTATACAATGGCATAGATGTGACAAATCTGCACATATGACTGCTAGTTCCTTTGCGTATTTCATTACAATCTTCATAGACTAACAACTTACTAAGCTACACGAAATAGTACAGAGAAATTCTGAACATAATAAAGTAGACTTGTTGTTGCATGCAGTAGAATGGAAACGCTTTTCAGGATGTATAGTATTTAGCTTTTCATAGCTGCTTCTAAATAGCATAGATTTTAAAACACATATAACTGGAATAAAGTTCTTGAATCTTGTACATATAACAGCATATATGTCATATATTGAAATTGGTCATATATATGGATCATGGTTAGTATTCACAAATCGGACGCAGGCTCATCAAACAACGCTTTCTAGCTTTCTTCAGGATTTAGCCTACCGTTATGTTTATTTGTACATAGAATAGACTTAAGAACACATGTGATAAAATATACTTATTATTCTTGTAAAAAAATAGTGTTTTGTTATATGTAGAACAATTGGACTTATGTGTAGATTGTTGTCAATATGTATCTTGTTCTCTCTACTTCTACATAGACTAGACTTACAAACACGTTTGATAGAATTAATGTTCTGATTCTTCTAAATAGAATTGGGTGTGGTCATATGTAGAACTTTAACTTATGTACATGTATCCTTACAACCTTATATTTTCATCTTCTATTTCAAATTTGATATGGATAGGTAAAACTGCCAAGTAGATTGTTCTAGACTTTTTATGTTTCCAAGTGGTTGATGGAATTGTTCCATGTCTTGAATTGTGCATCTTTAAGTGAAGAACATGTTTGGTCAGCAGCTGGGAACTACACAATTAAGACGCTGAAAATGACATGCGGTAGCAATGACCGAGGAAGAGTAGCCACATTATGACTTTGTGATGTCTTTGTTTTGTAGTCCCTTTGTTATTAAACTCACATCTTCTACTTCCGGCATAACCTACATCTCACTGTACATTTGTGTTATTAAGTTCATAAAACTATTTCCTTAATATATTTCGGTCACTCCCCGTATGCACACTGAATAGATTGGATCTGATTATATAATGGATAGTTGTGCAAAATAGAAATAGTATGTACTTGTTATGACCTTTCATAGTGGAATAATTTCACATATAATGTCTAGTCATATTTCCTCCTGCTTCTAATCCTGCAATTGAATTTACAATATACATGGCATGCAGACAAGTGGGTTACACTACTTGTCAGCGTAAACTTAACATATACACGGTAAATGGATCAGAATAAGTGGAAAGTTGCACCATGTCATTCATCCAAAATAGAAGTTCACTTGGCTTTCCGTACCACCAACATATAATTTGTGTGCATATGGGTTATAGATTACATAATATATACAACTCTAACATACATTGAAGTATACCATACTATTTAAACATTTCCTATTCTATATAGTATGTTGACATAGCTTCATTCAGTCACCTGATTAGGGTTTAGGGTTTAGTCATTAGGGTTTAGTATTTAGAAGTTGGAGCTGAGATAATGTTTAGTATCTAGAGATTGTGGGTGTGGTTTGAGTCATATACTACTTCGGCGATATGTAATAGATCACTCGGTATATATGTATGTGGTCAATAAACATGTAACATGGGTGTCCTATCCTCCTTTCATATGGAATAGTTTTCAATCACTCCTGGCCATATATTATTTGTGATATGTTCATCAGATAGAAGACATGTTTACAAGGTAATTACGAGTGAGAAGGGTATAACCGACTCACTTTAGATGTAAATGTTAGATTCTTCATTGTGTCAAAATCTTTGTAATATACTTAATTTCACTTTCAAATTTGGTTAGATAGCAAATAAGCCCATTTATATAACTTGGTTTGTCAAGCATATGTTTTTGCATAAATATGTAATTAAGATATAGACTTCGAAACAGTTATCTTAATCATTATATAATTGGTAAACCGAACTAGTGAATTGCGTGAATACATCAAACTAGCTATGGGCCTTTAGTTTTTGATTTGGTTTCGGTTTGGCTTTCTGGTTCATTTTTTTTTTGGTTCTTTAGTGCTAGAAGTTTAGGATCCATTCGAGTATTTATAAAATTTGGTTCAGTTTCGGCTCGATTATTTTGGGTTTTGGTTCGGTTAAGATAAAAAAATTGAGAACCGGCTTATTTCTAAAATAATTTTGGATCCCACTTGGTTTCGGTTTGGTTCCAGTTTTTGGCTAATTCAGGTTAAAAGTTGAAAAGTCAGGTTTTCAGATAAATTATCAATTTTGGGGGGTTTTCAGATAAAAATTGGATAATTCAGATAATTTTAAAATATTTTGGATAAAAAAATATTCTAGTAACTTGATTTTTTTGGGTATTTTGACTTATAAATCATATTTAAAATTATTTGATTATTTTTAAACTAAATATAGTTGACTTTTTGAGAAAGAATATAGTTAATATTTATAAATATATAATTTTCTATATTATAAAATTTGGGTATCTATTTCAGTTTTTCGGTTTTATGTTTGGTTCTAATTTGGTTTTATTTTCTTAGTTCTAGAGATATAGGATCTACTAGTATAAATGATATGATTCAAATCCGAACTAATTCTCATTTTTCAGTTTGGTTGCTTCAATTTTTCGATTCTAGATAAATGTATCCAAGGCTACATCGAACTACAAAAGAAAATTCTTGAAAAAATTAAATGGTCAAAGACTCAAAGACATCGACAAATATTAGATTTAGTATTTGTTTATAGTTAAGAAAGCCGTGGAGATTGGTCAACGTTGTTTGTTAAACAATATACAAACTTTACGTCACGCATTAAGGTCAACACCATTTCCTTGTTTCCTATTGGTTGACCAATACGATACTCTACTGTTTCTCTACGATATCTTTCTGTTGCATTATGTATTAAGCCACGCGCAAACTTGCCTATTTTACGTTAATAATTTAATCGCATTTTGATTGAGAGCTTAATACACACTAATCCCCCTATATATATTAAATGAGAAGTCACTTAAATGATTTCTGCTGACGTGTCGTTTATATGAGAGCTTTTCAATTAATTGTTATAATTTGATTGGTTGATGGTTTTTAATTTTTTATTTATTTAATTAAAATTTTTAAAAGTAAACTAACCCTAGAATTACCTAATCTAATATATGTTTCCAAACATACAATTAAACATCTTAAATATAGATTAATTAATATAATTTATTTATAGAAACAATTAAATTTCATAGATTACATTATATAAATTGATAATATATATTTAAATACATATGATACTACATAAACAATTATAAAAATGATTTTTAATAAATTTATATTAGAGTTGCTCAAAATAAAATATTTATATTAGTATACATTAAATCATAGATTCCAGAAACTAATTAATGTAAACCTAATCCCCCTATATATTAAATGAGAAGTCACTTAAATGATTTCTGCTGACGTGTCGTTTATATGAGAGCTTTCCAATTAATTGTTATAATTTGATTGGTTGATGGTTTTTAATTTTTTATTTATTTAATTAAATTTTTTAAAAGTAAACTAACCCTAGAATTACCTAATCTAATATATGTTTCCAAACATACAATTAAACATCTTAAATATATATATTAATTAATATAATTTATTTATAGAAACAATTAAATTTTATAGATTACATTATATAAATTGATAATATATATTTAAATACATATGATACTACATAAACAATTATAAAAATGGTTTTTAATATATTTATATTAGAGTTGCTCAAAATAAAATATTTATATTAGTATACATTAAATCATAGATTCCAGAAACTAATTAATGTAAGCCTAATAATATTAATTAAACTCATTCATTCACTCACTAACTCTCTCTATATATATAGCTATGATTATAATAAAATTAGCATGCTTGTTTTGAATAGTAAAAAAATAAAAGAGACAATAAATAAAAAACAGGAGGGAAGAATAATAAAATATGTTTGTTGTGTTCTTGGTTCTTTTATATTCTTATCTATTTAATTTTATATATTTTTCGAAATGCTTATATTTTTTGTGTTACTATAAATGTGAACTAATTAGTTTTATGTATTTTTAAAACATTGTGATAAATTGAGTAAGAAAGATCAATTAAAATGATGTGTTCTACAATTGTTAAAGTCAAATAACAACATTTTGTTAATAAAAATGACGTGTTCTACGTATTCTACAATTGTTAATATATAGGAGGATATATACCTAAAATAACACCATTTCATTATTTATATTAAAATTATTATTTTTTATTAATTAATCAGATTTAATTAAAATAGGTACATTTTAAAAGAAGAAATGATTTGTTTAGCCCATTTAAATTTTATGTTAAATACTAAATAAAAAATGAGTAAGAAAGTTTGATTTATGATTTGACAAAATTATGAGAGAAATTACTTAGACTACCATTTTCCTAATACATGTTTTCATGTTTACATTTACCAAATTTATCATTGATTTTAAAGAGATAAATCATATTATATATTAGTTTAGAAGTCATTTAAGTAATTTTTTCTTATATATTGTTAATATGTTAAGTTTTTTTAAAAAGTTATAATTTGATTGGTTGTTGACGTTTATTAGTTATTTATTTTAATTAGATCTAAACATAAAAGGTAACTATAGAACTAATTAATATAAATTACCAAATAACACAAGTAATATTACAAATAATGATTTATGGCAATTAATTGTATAATTGGAGAAATAATATATATATATATATATTATCAATTTCTTTTTTTATCAATTATTTATATATAATTAAAATAAATAAATTAATTTTTTACTGAAAAAAATTTAATGGTTATATATTCTTATATAAAAAATTAGATTTGTAGGTAAATAATTGTTAGAACTTTTTATGTTTTTTAAAGTCCACACAAAAACGTTTACAAAATATTTTTGTGATAAAAGCATCCGATCATTATATTAGTCATACATAAAAAAACTTTATTTTTATTTTTTGAAAGCTAGAGTATTCCTGGTTTTTTCACGTATTAAAATAAAATAATAAGCAATTCTACAATCAATTATCTAAATTGATTATAATATTATTTTCTATAAGAAAAATATTTGTAATGACTAAGGTTTACATTGTTAAATTATTTTAAATCTCACAAGTCTTATAAAAATATATATTGAAATTTTTGAATACCCAACTATTTAAAATTAATTATAAATTAGTTTAAATTATTATTCAAAATTTTTAACAATGTAACCATAATATATATTTTTCATATAATATAATTACCCGCAAAATTGCGGGCAAACACCTAGTTTATAATTATTTGTAGTATCTGTTACTGAAACTCGTGAAAACAACGTGTGCTGGAGGTAGGCTGTTTCAAACAAGAGAATTCATATTTGCATTATCACTTTACACAAATGACTTTTTGCAAAAACAACCTAAAATTTTAATTCAACTCCAAAATCATTTTTTTATCATTACTATTCACTTTCAAAAGTTCCAAATTATCCTTAAGTTTTTGAATTATTTACAAAATTGTCATTATTAATTAATTAAATCATAATTTCGAAAATTATACAAAACCTATTACACCCTAAACAATTCTTTTTATTTACAACAATGCCATTATCATCAATTTTTTAACCACCATGAACCACCATTTTGAACACTTAAAAGCTCAAAACCTCTAATTACAACAACTTTTTCCTCTTTCTCAACCAACAAATCTCAATTTTCTCTCATTTTCTCTCCATTTTGATCTTAAAAATTCTCATAACTTTCATATTTATAAGTTAAATTTTCATATTTTTGAGTTTATTCACTTGTGAGTCGATAAATGTGGTTTATTTTGCTCATATTTGGAGCTTGGACAGTGGTAAAGGGTGGAAACGAGCATTACACTGGAAAAAGGTAAATATTTATTTCGTTTTCGTCATCTTTTAGATTTGTGTCACGATAGAAGACTGATTAATATGTCTACATATAAGTATAGACTTACCAGTCAGTCTACTTTTCAATGCACATGTTACTTTTGCAATTGACCAAAATATTTTTTTTGTAAAGAAGACTTTCATAGAAGTCTGCGTCTTAACTTTTGAATAAAAAAACATGTAGACTTACTAAGAAGTCTACATAAAAGAGGTTAGTTTTTGCATTTGACCAAATTTTCAGCAACTTTTGACTTTTCATAGTAGACTTCATCGGAAGTCTACATTTTGCAGACTGCTCGGGAAGTCTACAAAAAGTATGTTTTGCATTTGACCAAAACTTTGACTTCGTTGAAAATGTTAGTTTTGTGTTTGACAAAAATGTTTCAAAGTTAACCTAAAAAAATGTAGACTTTATATTCAGTCTACAATTCTCAGAAAAAGTAGACTGCATACGAAGTCTACTATTTTATTTTGGTCAAATGCAAAACTAACCAGCCGGAGTTGGGAGTAGATTTCATACGAAGTCTGCACATGTATAGACGTATATGTCCGTCTCCGTATAGAAAGTCAAACTTGGTCAATTAAAAAAAAGTAACTTGTTCTAAAAAATAAAAAAAATACAGACGTTCATGTCAGTCTACTTTTGAATGTCAAATCGTGGTTGAGTTCTGGTCAATTGAAAAAACTAACATTTTCGTGAAGCAGACTGGAAAGTAAGTTTACACATATAAAATCACAACTTTTTTTTAAATACAGATAATAATCCGTGGATATTTCAATTGCAAAACAACCCAAACCGCAGACCTACTTGTAAGTCTACAAACGGAGACTGAAAAGGAAGTCTACAAATATTTGTAGACTGAATGTGCAGTCTACGGAGAAAAATCTATAAAAATTGGATTTGTGTATTATTTACAATGTATTTTTAAGGTTTTTTAGTTTGACAGTGTGTGTTAGTTAATCCTAATGGTGTTGAATTATTTTGAAAAAATAATCTCTTATAATTATGAAACTATCAACATTTTTTGGTTTGACTATATAGTTAGCTAATAAGAGTAGACGTCTTTGTCAGTCTCCTTTTATAATATTATAAAAAATCAGTTATCTAATTTGGTAAAATGTATTATTTTTGCAGGTAATGGTTCAGTTACCAGTTGTCTATGGAGAATGTGTGCATAAATGCTCTTTGTGGGAGTTTGTGGTTGATAATCAGAAAAGGAAGAATATTTTTTGTGCATGATGGTTGTACCCATGGTAAACTTCTTGAAATGGCACAAGAATATTATGAGTTTGACAAGAAAACTGAGATGGTGGAGCTGACATATTTCTTACCAGACGTAATTTTATAGCAAAAGGATATGAATACACCACTTATGTCTAATGTATTATCCTATGTGTTGAACTTATGTTGAATTTGTGGGTATTTAGTCAATGTTGAACTTATGTCTTATATCTTATGTGTTCAACTTATTGTTGCTTTAATTTTGTAGGTCTTTAGTCATGTTTATTGCTCTGTTGCAAAAACTTACGTTTTCATCTACGAAAAATGAGACTAATATGTTAGTCTTTATAATATTTATTGATTTTGTGCTCCAAAATGTAGAATAAAACTGAAAATTCTTATATAAAAGAAGGGTGATCCCTGATTTTTTAGTAGCAGATTTATGTAGAAGTCTTTTGTAAAAGAAGACTAATATTTAAGTCTGCTGCAAGTAAAATATAATTATTTTGTTACAAGCAAAATTCTGGTACACAAGCTTATTACACCATTTTAATACATCAATCTGTCACTAAAAAAACTTCATGTTTTTTTCTATGTCTTTTATGATGGTCTTGTCACATATCTCTGTCGCTATTGTAAGAAGTCTGCAAATAAAAAAAGAGTCTGCAAAATAAGTCATCAAACTTCTATAAAGTCTGTTTAAAAGTCAGAGATAGTAGAAGTCTACTCTATCAGATTTTTTTTTAATCTGAAAATATATAAATTAAAATCAAAATATTTAAATCTTAAATTTTTGGGAAGAGGAGATAACAACCATAGAAAAATACCTGCAAAATAAGATAAAACTATTAAAAACATAAGACAAAAGTGTGAGTGTAAACTTCTTTGTCAGTCTTCACATATTTTTATTTTCCTAATTCTTTTATTGTTTTAGTAATTTATATATAATATACTACATTTCTTTCTTTATTTTTTATAATTATAATATATGATTTCAATTCTTTATTCATAAAAAATCATTTAAATTTAAAAATAATTATTTCTTTGTAAACATATGAAAACCATAAATGATACTTACAAAACAAAGTAATATTGTGAAAAAGACATAACATAAAAGTACACATATAAAATCTATAGATCTAAAACTTACATTTTTAAAGAAAAGCATGAAAACCATGAATCATAATACCTAAAATAGTAAGATAATATTGTAGAAAACATGAGAGAGTTTTAGAAGGAATGAGAGAGTTTTAGAGAGAAGGGAGAGAGTTTTAAGAACTTGTGCAACCATTTTAGAGAGAGATTGTGTAAATTTTATTTATATAGGGAAGACAAAAATTGTAATTAGGTTAAATTTACGACAATACAGACTTCTTTGTCAATCTACATTGATAGTATTTAGTTTAAATTGGATCTGGTTAAATTAAGTTGGTTGTTAGTCTGCACATATTTTTATTTTCCTAATTCTTTTATTGTTTTAGTAATTTTATATATGATATAATACAATTCTTTCTTTATTTTTTATAGTTATAATATATGATTTCACATCTTTATTTATAAAAAACTCAATTTAATTTTAGAATAATTATTTCTTTGTAAATATATAAATACATTTTTAAAATCTATAGATCTAAAACTTACATTTTTAGAGGAGAAGATGAAAACCATGAATGATATCTACCAAACAAGGTACTATTATGAGAAAGACATAACATAAAAGTACATATATAAAATCTATATATCTACAACTTCCATTTTTAAAGAAGAAGATGAAAACCATGAATCATAACACCTAAAATAGCAAGATAATATTGTGAGAGACATGAAAGAGTTTTGTAAAGAATGAGAGAGTTATAGAGAGAAGGGAGAGAGTTTTAGAGAGAAGTGAGAGAGTTTAAAAAATTTGTGTAGCCATTTTAGAGAGAGATTGTGTAAATTTAATTTATATAGGAGGAGACAAAAATTGTAATTAAGTTAAATTTACGACACTGCAGACTTCTTTGTCAGTCTACACCAATAAAGCTCGGTGAGTGTGGACTTTTTTGTCAGTTTGCATCGATAGTGTTTGGTTTAAATTGGATTTGGTTACAATTAAGTTGGTTAAATCCGGTTAGATTAAATTCAGAGAGTGTAGACTTCTTTGTCAGTCTGCACATATTTTTATTTTCATAATTCTTTTATTGTTTTAATAATTTATATATGATATAATATATTTTTTCTTTATTTTTTATATTTATAATATATGATTTCACATTTTTATTTATAAAAAACTCAATTTAATCTAAAAATAAATATTCTTTGTAAACATTAATTCAGGTAGATTGAAATGTAAGTCTACGAAACTCTAAACCCCAAAACTCAAACCCTAAATTTACTTGATAATCAAAGAACTCTTAATTATTGTATCAAATATACAAAATATAAACTATTCATCCCTAATATGCAAATTTAAATTAATAAAACAAAAAAATATCAATCTACATTCTAACCCTAAGAATCTAACCTCTAAAGACATAACATGTTACCACTTTTTGTTGTTAAACCATAGACATTGCCTAACACATGTTACCAAATCAATCTATATTCTTTTAAGATGTCCAATTATATAAAATTTTAATTTTGAAACTTCATATTAACCCTTATGTTGATGATTAATTAAAAGTTTTATAAAAAATATTTTTTAACATTTTTAAAATTAATTTATTAAAATAAATCACGATGCAAACTACATAATAAGTCTACAATCTAAACTATTTAAGATGTCTACATATGTGCAGATTTCTTTTTATACGTGCAGACTTATGAATGACATAATCGTAAAATAATTGTATGTTTTTTTGTTTGGTCATAAGGGTTAAATAGTAATTTTGTCACCCATTTAGATTGGTTTTGCAATTGATTGAATATGGGGTCTATTTTTAGGGTTAAAATCAATATTTATATTGTTTTTAGCAATTTTCTCTTAATTTATTATATAGAGAATGTTAAGCAATTGAACAATGATATAAGCATTTTGGAAAAGACCACAATGTTAAGTAAAAATAAAATCACATGAATATACTTACTAAATATCACAAGATTAATTTCTAGCTTATAAATATCTACATAATTTCACCCAAGTGATGGATGATTTTCTTTCCTTGGAACAAGGCCAAATCAATATTGTAGACTAGTAACTTTTAAACTCAATCAAACAAGTATATAGATTAACATGAATCGATAATATACATTGTTTTAGTATCAATAAATAGTACTTCAACTAAGTATTGATAATATTACATCCAATCTTACAAACCATGAATCGATAATAAACAAGGGTTGACGAAGGATTGAATAAATATTAAGAATATAACATAAAGTAAAATTCTATACTTCTTAGCTCTAGATTACTAGAATTTGGTGCTAATAATGTATTATAGTAAAGAAGAGAAATTGATATATTTTATTCATGATGAATCAAAAGTCTTTTACATAGAAATACAATAGTTTGAAGATAAAATATAACTTAGAAAGTAAGTAAAGTTTGGAGAACAAGTATATCTAAGATCAATTACAAAAAAGTATATCTAGGATTTTCTGTAATGAATATCATCACAATATTCATAACAAAAAACTCCTTTTACGAAACAATTATAATTTTTCTTATAAAAGTTGAACTTGCATTTGGTCCATAAAAACAATATGATGGCCCTATATTACACATGTAAAACAATTATGGATCATCATCATCCTATTTTGAGACTCCAATGATTTCGATACATGCAACTTAATACCAACCAATAGTATCCAAAGGAATCAAGTAGTGTTCGATTCCAGCTGAAAACAAAATTGATGTTATTTGACTAATCTGGATTTCGATCCAAGCATTTTATATGGTAATCAGTCCGCTCTATAATATTAAATGTGTAAAAAAATATATGATGGATTCTAGTAGATAGATGATGATGTTGGAATCTTAGTCAAGAGATCCTAATTGTTCCTTCATGTATATTAACACTCTAGATGGTCTAACAAGAGAAGAATACTAGAACCAAATAGATTATAGTTAATGCAATTGATAGAAAATAAAATTAACTAAGAACGAGAAAAAGTATGGCACCGAAAACCGTTTTCTCTCTTGACCGATTCAAGAAAATTAACATATGAAATACGATGTAGATTGACTTTATTTTAAATAGGATGGGTATGTGTCTGTCAAATTTGATTCGTATATAGTATCAATAATATTTTATATGCTAAATCACAAGCCAATTAACCAACAAAATTCTGACACATGACATTGATTTACAAAAACAAAACCATGTTTGTCTACCTTTTATCAAATTGTTTTTACTTTCTTCTCTATATAATTCAATCGTCATCAACCTTCACCATATTGCTCTTCATTTTTCTCTATGTTCTTCATAGTTTCAAATATTGTGTTTATCAATTTTTTTTTTTTTTTTTGTCATCTGAAGATTAATATTAAACATCAAAAGAACATGAGTTCATTACACACAATCATCACATCCTATACAAGGATGGATTGATCATGAAACGAAGCCAACAAAAACCTTAAAAGACACTACGCCGGATAGAATGAATTTCTTTTTATTCTTTTTTAACTTCTCATTATAGAAGACATTATGTTTATCAATATAACTTCTCATTAGTTTTAATGAATTTCTTTTTATTCTTTTTTTACAGCTTTCTCAAACTTTATCATATTTGATGATACCAAATATTAAGATATTTCTAATTGAAAATGACATTTGAATATATTTATCAGCAAATAAGATAACAAAATATTTCTCTACTTTTCTCTATAAATTATTTTTTCATATATGTTTTGTCACCTATTTACTATAGATGGAGAAAACATTTTTGAAACAAAGCATTGTAGCCATTAAAAACAAAACAGAAACGAAAGAAGAAGAAAAGGTATAGACATTAAAAATATATAGGATTTTTGGAGTTTAGAGGATGAAGACGTGTTTAAGAAAAGTCTTAAATGCCTTTTTTGTAACTTCTAAATATGGATATTCTTTTTCATAATTAGTTTTTCTATTTCATCTTTATATTAGGCTCAAGATATCATTTTTTTTTGAAAAATCCAATATTGTTTTATCATAATTTATTATTATTTTCTTGTTTTGTATCAAAAATATAAATTTTTAAAAAATTATTTACAAGACAAAAATGAGGATACTGAATGAATCAAATATAATAATTTAAACTATATTTATATGTGTTGATATATATCTTAATTTAAAAAAAAAAGAAAATGCTTGCAAACATATCTATATATCCATTTTTAGACAATACCAGAAATGTTGTTTATCATTTCCAACTTTTTAGTTTGACTACAATTACCCACAGACCATTCTCATTCATATCTATATTTATATAATATTAATAATTTATAAAATTCAATAATAATAATTTATTCTGATTTATAAATGAAATTAGAGTCTTATCATCAAATTTTTTAAAATACATTTATTTTGATCCATCAGTAGCATGGGAATAACAATAATACATAATAAAATAATTATTTTATTAAATTTAATATTAATTTCAGGTCCCATGTTTTATTCACAAATCTCAGCAAAATAAATGCAGGTACTAGGTCTAGGACGGATCTAGATATCCGGGAAATTTAGAGTACCCAGATCTGGATCTAGATCCGTTAGATCCATAATTTTAGTATTCGGATATCCGAGTTTAGAGTACCTTCCGGATATCCGAATTTTGGATATCCATCTAGATATTATAATATCTGTGAGTATCCGGATCCGTAAAAATAATTACATAAATTAAATATTTTTACAAAATTTATGAATTTATTTATACATATAATATTATTAAAATTAAAATATAATATTATAAAACTAATTTTATGTATAAATATTAATAAATCAACTATAATTATTAATAAAATTTTAAATTTTTAAAAAATTAAAAAATTTGTATTAGAATCCGAATATCCGGACTTAAAAATCAAGATATCCAGATTAAGATCCGGATTCAGTGGATCCATCTTTTCACTATCCAAATTCGGATTCGGATTGTCCAGCTATCATAAATTTCAGATTGGATCGGATCATATCAAATCTCGAATCGGATCCCGGATAATAATTCCAAGCGTAGGTAAGATGACAGCATATGCAAATTAGAATTTTGAATTAAAAAAAAAAAAACCGATATGCGGGTTAGCGGGTTGACCCGCGAGCCCAACCCACCACGACTCTATGGACCTCTTTGTGGCAATCAATAATAATAGTCTGCCCTAAGCTCATCTCAAAATCATCAATCATCAATGGATCTGGAGATTGTTGGCCGCCACGCTCTCTTCTTCGACGATGATTCAATGGCAACCTTCGTCAACTCCCCGACGGCGCTCGTTGACTGGAACAGCCTTTTCATTGACCGCTACGATGTTCGTCACCTCCTCTCTTCTCTTCCTCCTCCGCGTCCCAAGCGCCGCCGTCCGGTTTCTGACGATCCTGATTTGGATGCTGATCTCGATCACGAGCGTTATCTCGATTTGCCGGCGGAATCTCCATCTCCATCTCCATCGAACGATGAGAGCGGTAAGGATGACCAACGTCTTTGGAATCTCTACGTTTTTGTATAGTTGATTTAGTTGCTATGTTAAGAGACGTAAGACGTTGTAGATGGTAACGACGATTGATATCAGCTCGATACTTGATTTGTTTTGCCGTTTCGAGATTGGTATGCAGAATTGATCATAACTTTTTTTACTTTTGCACCACAGATATCAATGATGGTTCAGCAAGTACAAATGCCGATGGTTTTCGTGCTGTCCCCTATTCATATGGATGCTCCAGTGATTTCAGTGACCAGAAAATTGCTGATATGGAATCTGGGTTTAACCCGCCTTTCCCCGTGCCTGATTATTTACTTCAACACCTGGTAAGTTACTGTTTTGGCAGATTGTTCCGTTTAGAAATATGCAGGCTTTGGTCACTTATTTGGTACTAAACTGATATGGCCATGTAAACATCTGAAAGGTGCATATGTTATTCTAAAATGTCTAAGTTTCAGATTCTCGGAGAAGAGATGGAGTTGTCTAAGGTTGTCATCACAGTCACCTTTTTTCCTTTCGCTGCCATGACAAGGGGCAGTGCAGGTGGGATTAAGATGATAGAAATTCATGACTTACCAATAACCTAAAAAATGAGTGAACATCAGATGATGCATCTCTATACAGTTCTGATATTTGCAATTTGTGGTTCTCCATACTTAAGTGAGATTTCAGTATGTATAGTCATGTGTGTTGTGAAAGGTTCATTCCTTCAAAAGCAGGCATCATGAGATTACACATTACTAACTGTTTTGCCTGTACATTTTTCTCTCCTTTCAGCCCCCAACTGAGAAATTACATCAGATCATGGCAAGAACTTCGAGTTTTGTGAGCAACCATGGTGGACAATCTGAAATTGTCTTGAGAGTCAAACAAGGAGGCAACCCAACATTCGGGTTCTTGATGCCAGACCATCATCTTCACCCTTACTTTAGGTTTCTTGTTGAACATCAAGAGCTTTTGACAGGAAAATCTGTTGTAGGAGATAAAAAAGTTGAAGGTGAGAAGGATGGTGGAGCTTTGTCCTTGCTTGGTTCGGTTTATGGGACTGTAGAAGATGAAGATACCAAAGAAGAGTCAGCAAGGGTCTGTAAAACAAACGAATCTGCTGAAGCTGATTCCAGTGGACCTGAAGGGTCAAAAGAAGCTGCAAAGGTTGCGACAGTGAGAGATGGAGCCTCTAAGCATTCTCTTCCGTTGAATGATCAAGCATCTTTCATTAAAAGAAACCCTTCTGTCAGTGCAGTTAATGTTGTTGAGAGGAAGCAGATAAATACAGAAGATAATGTTACAGATAAACCTTTTGCTTCTGAAAAGTTGAAATCTTCGACAATGCTGGCACAACCCAAGAATGAACAGCAAATTGTGGAGCCGCCTATCGAGATGAAAAGAGCGATTGATAGGATAGTTGACTTCATCCAAAAAAATGGGAAAGAACTCGAGGCTACTCTTGCTGCACAAGATGTTAAATACGGGATGTTTCCATTCTTACGTCCAGCGAGCTTATACCATGCATATTATCGGAAGGTTCTCCAAGAGGCTGAAGAGGTACTTCTATCTCAAGTTCCTGCTGCAGATTGTGTGTTTTTCATGTGCTTTTAACTTTCACTAATAATAATCACAACGGCTGATTTCTTTTGCAGTTGAAATCATGTAACAAAGGAGATTTTACCAAGAAGAAAGACATTAAGCAAGAGAAGATGGACAGTGCTGTAAAAGATGAAAAATCTGCTTTGGGGAGTGTCTTACAGGATGATTCTGCAGAGAGAGAGAAACAAAAAATGGTTAGTGACAAATCAAAGATTGAGTTACAAAAGGAACCATTCAAGCCCGTCGAACCGCAGATGAGGGTCAATGTAGATGTGAATACTGCTGCTGCTATTCTTGAAGCTGCCAGACGAGGCATAAGGAATCCCCAGTTAGGGATCCTATCAGGGAAACCCTTGGATGAGACTTCTCAGAGCCTCGGAAATGATGGAAGTAGTACTTCATCTAAGCCCCCTGATTTGGCCAAATCTATGGGTCAACTGGTTTCTAGCTCGGCAGCTGCTAGTGAAGCTGATTCTTCTGAAGCAGGCTTGACGAAGGAGCAGAAATTGAAGGCAGAAAGATTGAAACGTGCAAAAATGTTTGTGGCCATGTTAAAGCCAGGTGCCCAGGCATCGCAACAAGCTGAGTCATCGCGAAGCTTATCAGTCGAACCATTGGCTTCTGTATCAGTTCCTAATGCTGCCAAAGAAATCGAAAGTAGCTCACTTCCATCTGAAGCTGATGAGACGAAACAAGCAGATGATGGTAACAGTGAAAGACGATCAAAGAGAAACTACCGCTCCAGATCACAGAGAGATGAAGATGGAGACAATGAAGAGAGCAGCATGGAGGAAGTTACAGAAGATACCAAGATTGAGAAGAAGCATTCAAGTAAAAAACGGCATGATAGGCATAAGCACAAGACACGGCACTCTTCCAAGGACAGACATTCACGGGACAAGCACAAGCATGAGAGCTCCTCGGATGATGAGTATCACAGCCGTTCCCGTTATAGGCACAAACACCGCAAATCTTCAGACAGGCATGAGCTATATGATTCTTCCGACAATGAGTGTGAGCACCGACACAGATCTAGTAAGCATAGCAAAGATACTGATTATTCCAAGGACAAGCGTAGCCATCATAACAAATCCAGGAAGCATCATGATAAGCATCTTGGTTCATCTGATGATGAGCATCACAGACACCACAGACACAGATCAAGTAGACGCAAGCACGAGGAGTCTTCAGACGGTGAGCATGGTCATCGACAGAAGTCTAGCAAACGTATAAAGAAAGATGAGAAAAGAGTGGAAGAGGAGGAGAGTGTTTCAAAGTCAGATCAGTCTGATCGTAAAGCTTCTCCTGAAGATAGCAACATCATGCACCCACAAAACGAACCAACTCAAGTTTCAGATGAGCTAAGAGCCAAAATACGTGCCATGTTAGCTGATACCTTGTAAGTTCGTTGACCATCATATAAGACTTTTTGTTGGTATCTACTAGTATCAGGATGACAATGTCGAAAGGGTCTGATCAATAATCTGGGCTTGGACTGATTCCAGGTGAAATGGTCAGTGAGCATCTATCTATCTAGAAAGTAGAAGCATAAAGGTCATAAAAGCGATGCCTTGGTGTAAAAGCCAGTCTATGAGATGCTTGGAAGTAGGGTTGAAGTCGAGAGTGAGTTTCTCACTTTTGTTGACGTAAGAAAGAAACTCTGCAACGAAAGTTTTTTTTAAAGAAAATTTATGATTGTTGTCAATGTGATAGTGCCATTCATTACTTGAAGCTTACCCTTATTGGATGAACCGTACTTGTCCCCTATTCTCTATTGAAAATGCAAAATATTAGGAAGAGCCTCCTTTTTCTGGGTTCGAATCTCTCTTTTAAAAAAACTTCAACCTGTTAAATTTCTTTGGTTGGAGGCTTGGAGCTTTGTTGAAGGTATCCTTTCAGTTGTAAACGCTTATATTTTCCGCTTTTTGTATTTATCTACCGAAAATATTAATGTCTACCTTTGCATAGTTCTCAACTTCTCATGAGTGCTAAAGAACCTTTGGATTAAGGCTTTACCTTCAAATCGATCAAAAAGAAAGAAAAAAAGATGTCTAAAATATCTTCGGTGGATTTTTCTTGTGAAGCTAAATCGAGTAAATTAGAAAGAAATAGTTTTAGAAAACAGTGATTACAACACAAAAAGTGTTCAAACTCGTGGCGCTAATTAGAGTTGAGATTTGGTAAAAAAGTTGGTTCTCATATTTTTCCATGATTAGTCTTTAATCATAGAGATGTAAACACATGATACTCCCAACATAGTTCACTTCTGCTAAAATGTTACAAATAATCGTGCATATATAAACTGTTATATATAGTATTATACAAAACTTGTCGCTTTCTCAAGTGCATGATGCTAAGTATACCATTCGTTTAATAGCTAACGTATATTAATTTTTGTTTGTTTTTGCTAAAAATGCAATAATCGTTTTGTTTATAACACAAGCAAACTCTTTACAGCGCCTTTATAACGTGAAATTGTGAAGTTTCAGTTAACGTTAGTGTTAGATATACGAAATTAGTAATACTTTGACCCTTTTTTTACGTTTCCAAAAACATTGCAACGGAGAAAACATGCACCAAACAACTAAATAGAAGTTGAGATTAACAGAATATGTAAGAGAAGACAAACAAACGAACAGAATGTGTATTCAAGATTCAAGAACAAGAAAAACTTTGCTGCTACTTAATAACGCTATTTAAAACATAGCGTGATTTTACCTCTCACTTTTCACCTTCACGCTTTCATAACCTTTTCTTTCTTCACGCTCCCGGTCACATGTATGAAGCCGCGTTACTTTGTTCTAGAGTCCATTCCCCACAATAACGAAAAACAAAAAGTTGCATGATTAATAAAGATCTCTTATCTAGAATTCGAATATTTAATTTTAGTATAAGAATTTTTTTTAAAAGAAAAACTGATCTGAATCCAACTGTATTCTCTAAGCAAAGTAGAGATGCGAATCAATTTTCGCAGCACATTTCTTTGTTTTTTTTTTCATTATAGAATCTGCACATAACCAAGAATTTATGAAAACAAAAGTATATATAGTGATGTAACTTTTGGTGTGGATTTGTGAGAATGTATTTATGTATATTTGAAACTAAAAGTCATAATGATGCTTCTTAACTTTATTTCCAGTTTATTTTTGTTATTAGGAATAGTCATCAGCATATTTCCAAAAAATTAGGTTTCAGGTCGGATTTTGATATGCACAAATACCCCTATTGGATATGGGTTGCAATATATATCTGTTCGGACTATATCCGGGTTCCGAACAAGTATCCTAATAGCTTCAACATATTAGTAATATAATTTTTTAACGCTAAATGCTACTCTCATTTCCAATCCAATTCCCTTTGATTATTGTTACAAACTTTTGCTTTTGTTGTATTAAGATGATTTGGCTTTGTTTAATTTAATGTTTTTAAGATTCTTAAGAATCAAATATTTTGGTAAATTTATTTTTTAGATTTAACTATTATTGATATGCACGAACCAAACCGAATCTAATAAAATTTTGGATATTTTAAATATAGCTTATCCGAACCGAATCTGAGAAGTACCAAACTATATTCGATTTGAAATTTAAAATACTCTAACGATATCAATTTTTTGGACCTAAAATATCTAGAATCCGAAATATTCGATCTGAACATAATTTGATACCCGAATACCTATGCCTAATTAGAAATATATATAAAAATGAGACATGATAAACGACCAAACTGCCGTAACTAAAAACTTAAATGATAAACGACCAAACTGCCGTAACTAAAAACTTATGATTTTCCTCAACAATAGATTAAACTCTCATGGTAATCCGCAATTAGCTTGAACTTCGGCAACGTGGCGCATTTAAACTTTTTTTTGAACACCAAACTTTTTGTTTTCTTAACAAAACAAAATAAATTGTTTTCGTTTTGTTTTCGCCTTATTGGTGGATCAAAGTTACGGCGCCGTCCACTCTGGCGTCATGCCGTCAAAGCTGTCATCATCCAATATCTTACTGCCACGTATTAGTTATCTCACAATAAGCATCCACTTTCAGGGTTTCACCCTATTGGTTCTGCCACACAAAATATTTTGAGAAACAAATAATAGAGCCACAAAATAATAGCTCCACCAAAATCTTATTAATGTTTTTTCTCATGTACATTACATTTTTTTGGATATTATGTCAACAGGGTTTTATTTTTAGATATCAAATACATTGATACTAGTGATTTAGGATAATCATTAATTTGATATGTATATACAAGATTTTATGCATTAAGAGATATCAACATGTATAAAATGACAGGCATATATGGTTTCTATCAAACAGCCTGAGCATGATTTTTGTTTTGTTTTCTATTGAATACATCATCACGGAAAGAGATTATCTAAATATTATCAAATCTGCCATGAATGTTGTTTTAATGAAAAGAGTATTGTTTTTAATGAAAGAGATAACCTGTATATATTATGAATCTGCATAATTAATATTTTGATGAAATTAATATTGTTTAGATTTACTGCAAGATTAGTTCCTAAAAATACAAATGATAGTTTTTAAGCAAATAAATGTCACAAATCACTTGAACTTAGTACATGCAATGCACATCACATATCTGAAACAAGGTTATATATATCGTTATCTTTTTATTACTTTTTCACAATACCACATACCAAATTTATCAATCACAAACTTTACAACATTAAATATGTATTTAACGTTATGTCTGATTGATAACCGATTGAAACTTTGATGGGCAGGCAATTATCCATTTCATTTTTGAACTTTTTTTTGTACTTTTGTGCTCGAATTATGTGCCACTCTACCAACCAAAAACAATTTAACATTTCTTAACGACTTCTTTGACGTGAAAATAAACAAACTAATGATCAAAAGAAACCAACGTAAATGTAATGTGATTTCCATCTTTGTTATATATAACGTCTGCTAATAAATTCAAGAACATGATTAAGTCATGACGGTTCCTTAATGGAATAACTTACCAATGATCAAGTCATATTTTATTCCTTTTTTAACGACTGGCATCTTTAAAATTCGAACTTAAACGGCTGTATCAGATCTAAGATAACAATAATTAATCTAAAATCAAAAGTGAAAGATAAGGTAAAGTTTTTGTGCTTAATAATTGGAGGAGAAGAAAAAAAAAGTTTATAAGAAAGAATATCTCTGTTGAGACTTTGAATTAAGACACACCATAACCCCATGCCAAAGTCATTTACATATAAGACTTGTGTTTGTGTCATGTGTGTGTATATATATTAACAATCACATCATAACTCTTTGCTTAAAAACATTTAAAACCTCTCTCTCCCTCTCTACAAGTTTATCTCTCTGTTTTTTTTTAATCTCCTCTGTTTTTATTGCTCTGTTCCAATGGAGGAACAAAATTGGATGAGAGGGCCAACCATAGGCCGAGGCTCGACGGCCACTGTCTCACTAGGAATCACAAACTCCGGTGAGTTCTTCGCCGTCAAATCCGCTGAGTTATCTTCATCGGCGTTTCTGCAGAGAGAAGAATCGGTTCTCTCGAGTTTGAGCTCTCCTTACGTAGTCAAGTACATTGGGTCCAACACAACGACGGAGAACGACACAAAGATGTATAATCTCCTGATGGAGTATGTTTCCGGCGGGAGTGTTCACGATTTGATCAAGAACTCCGGCGGGAAGTTGCCGGAGACGGCGATTAGAGCCTACACGCGTCAGATACTGAAAGGTTTGATGTATCTTCACGAACGAAAGATTGTTCATTGCGATTTGAAGAGCCAGAATGTTATGATCGGAGGAGAAGCTGTGAAGATCGCCGATTTTGGCTGCGCTAAGATGGAGAAAAATTGGAGTTTGGAATTTTCCGGTACACCGGCGTTTATGTCGCCGGAGGTGGCGCGTGGTGAAGGACAGAGTTTTCCGGCAGATGTGTGGGCTTTGGGGTGTATGGTGATAGAGATGGCTACAGGGTTAAGTCCTTGGCCGGAGTTAAACGACGTTGTCGCTGCGGTTTACAAGATTGGTTTCACCGGTGAGTCGCCGGAGATTCCGGAGTGTTTGTCGGAGAAAGGTAAAGACTTTTTGAGGAATTGTCTGAAAAGAGATCCGAAACAGAGATGGGGTGTTGAAGAGTTGCTTCAACATCCGTTCCTCGACGAAGACGACCAATCTCAAACTCAGTCTTGTAACTGTCTGAATACTACTTCTCCTAGTACTGTGTTGGATCAACGTTTCTGGGATTCATGCGAAACCTCGAGAAGTCGATTAGTCCAAGTGGATCACGGAGACACATTTGCAAGGGATTCTTCACCGGCTGATCGGATCAAGAAACTCGTCGGAGATGAGAATTCCGGCGAGCTGGAGTGGATTACGGCGGAGGATGGTTGGATAGAAGTTAGAGGCGACGGAGAGATAGAGAAACGTAATGAAGACGATGAGGATTGCGTAGAAGCAACGTCATCGGAGGAAGACGAAGTTGGAGGATATGAGAATTGGATCTTGGATCAAGAAGACAGCTTGTTCTTGGAATATTCTTCCACTGAGAACAACATTTTTTATTTTTACCTTTGGAACCTCTTTGAAGATGATAATTTAATTCTATATTATCATAATCTTGAAGATGGTTTTGTACGAGTTCGTGATAATAATAATAATAAGAGTCATTTCTTTATCCACGTTACAGTTTTACAAGTTCTAGTTTCTTTTTCACAAATCGATACCGTTTTCAGTTTTGACAATTACACCAAAAACTATAGTGGCAATTTTATAGACATTAAGAAACAATGTTATGTATTGAAGGTTTGACGATAGTTATTGTTGTCAATAATAGCTTACTGTATATTTTGTTCAGCGCTTTTGAGAACTTGAGTTTATGGAAATTTAATAAAATTTTCTATATACAGTATATAGTGTATAAGTTTGGACACATTTATATGGAACCAAATAATGAAACTGTACCAGACCGAATAACAAAATCAAAATTTTAAAATAAAAATATTTACCTACAAATATTTTTATTATATTTAATATCCAAATAACCAAATATAGTAAAAATACTATTTATACATCAAATTACTCTAAAAATTATCTTTTTTTTCAACATATTAAAAATTATTTGAATGATCTTATATTTTTTTATCTAACCAACCCGAATTACCATATATTTAAATTGAAAACCAACTTGTCTAATGTTTTATCTTATAAATCTAAAGTTATCCAAAAAGCCATAATCAAACTAAAACCAAATAAAATTAATACTATTACATTTGTTAAAAACTTTACAATTATCCAAGATTATCCAAAAAGCCATAATCAAGCTAAAATAGTTTGGATTAAAATCTTATATATAATTATGATTTAATATAATATTATTTATATTTTAATATAATTAATACTATTACATTTTTAATGTAGATATTTTTTTTGTTAAAAAGCATATAATGGATTTAAGCTTATCACGAAAACTAAATCTATGATTGTTAGAATGCAATTTCTTAATGGGTCATAGATGCAATGAGTTAAATTAATAGTTAGATATAATTTTAAGTTTAAAATCAAAAGACTTAAATACTACTAATGAGAAATCTATTTTCTTTGTAAACGTAAGGTAATTTTGGAAAAATCGATTTTTTCAAAAGTGGGAAAAAACCGAGGAACCATATTGTTTTAATAGTATTTTACTATGTAACAGTTATCACTTGTCATCATCGCTCATTGATTTTTTGTTGCATAATTTGGAATCAACATATTGAGCTCTCCTTACATAGACAAGTAGATTCTAAATCAGTGTCAGCTAGATGATTATTTCACACTACTAAAGTTACAATTTATATTTAGAAATTAAAAATTTGCAACCTCCCACTACTTGTAACTGAAGGTTTATAGAAATTACCATATGATCATTTACTTGTAAACTTGAGATAGTTAAACTTTCTGAAAGGAGGTAACTGGTAATATTAGGAGAAAGTCGTCGTCGGTTGATATGCGTTTCTGGTAAGGAAGTTAAGTACGGAAACCACTATACATAATGAGATTGACTTTATACAAAGTCCACCTATTAATTTTAGTTTGGTCTAACATCTATTATTCTAATACTCTTTTGTGTTTACCAAAACCACAAAGGAGTTTCATTCAAATGTGAAAGCATGTTTTTGCAAAAAAAGAAAAGTGAAAGCATGGGACTTTTCTTGGGTCTATAATCAAAGTTGGCGTTTACTTTCTGCAGACTAAGCAAAAGTTGGTATTACTTGACCAAGTTCATTCACGTTGACCTATATCTCAAATACCGAAGTCGTCCTAAGTTAGCTTTTTCTTATTTTATCTATACATTCGAGAAAAAGTAGTTTGTTGTTTTATAACTTGTCTTTTAGTTAAACAAGTATATATAATTCTTAAGCCAATCTTTTCAATTATAAAACTTCCAAACTTGTTAATCTGATTTAAAATCATGTTTTCTTTAAATGTTGATATTTATACCAAGTGGTGATGGTCTAATGGGTTCCCATTTGAAACGGGTCTTATAGGTATATACAGCTATGAATCGATTCCTCTCAAATGTATAATTATTTAGTTATTTTTTTACCATTTAAAATGATATCACGTTTTAGATAAATTAGAGAATCTGGTAAATGGACTACTCCATAGCTACACTAACCCTAAACGTTAATCGAATGTTAAAAGTTCAGATAACTCTCATTTATAAAAAAGATCCATACCTACATGTAAGCCTATTTTGAAAATTCAAGATATATTCGACATAAAACATTTTACTATCTTGATTTCTAAATTAAAATATATAACGGGAAAGTAATCACACATTTGATGCCTAATTATCTTAATCAGACAACGTACAAGCAATTACTATCTAAAGAAAAGTAGGTCGAAGTGTTCCACTTAATGTCCAAAAGGTTGATGGTGAATCGGTAATGAAAGGATGACTCTACGTCGATGTCAAAATGACCTCATTCATCAAAGTCAAATACATATTTTACATATGGGAGAAAAAGTCAAAACATGTCAACCTTTTGTGATGATAAAAGAGATTGGTGACAACCATTAATTATCATAACAATAAATAAAAAAACATGTACATATATTAGGGGTGATACAAATTGGATATCCAAGTATTTTAGGATATTCAGATTCAGATCCGTAAAATTACTGTATGGATTTAGATTTGGGTATTCTTGATGTTCGGAGTTAGAATATCTAGATCTATTTTTTTTTTTTTTAAAATAAATTAAAATTAAAATTAATTACTTAACTGTTTATTTGGTCTTTTAAAAATTATTTTATGAAAATAAATTAAAAATAGCTATTTTAAGAAATTACTCAAGAATATATTGGGAAATTACTCAAAAGAAACAAATGAAATAAATATGAAAATGATTTTCAGATTAGAGTCCCATTATCAGGTCTAGGAGGTTTCTTTGCAAAAAGAGACGACTTTCCATCAAAAAGACTCGAAAATAATTGCCGTGGGTTCGGATCCTTACTTTTATGTTCATTTTATGATGGAACTCTCTTCTGGTTCCCTTCTTTACCACGGAAGATGAAAACGAGCCTTTTGAACCGCCATTTTGTTTCGTTCCCGCTTGACGGCGACTCCTCTGTTTGCTTCACTGATCTCAACAATTCTTCGGGACGTAACAACATTGTTTCCACGGTTTCATACACCTCTCAGTACCAAAGATAATACAATCCAAATGTATGATTAGCGTTCATGATTGTTTACATCCATATGCCCTTATCAGTGAGATTTCCATACATCTGTACAAGGTTACCTGGCAGAGATCATAAAGCTTATCAGTGCATGTGCCTCCCTGGCAATTCGCGACTACATAATCCTTAATTGCACTAGAAGAAAAGTTTTGACAAGTCTTCGTTTGTGGCATGGACATTTCGGGTATTGGTTCAGTTCGGGTATCGGGTACTTCGGGTATCGGGTAATTCGGATAGGGGTTAGATGATCTATTTACTACTTGACTATTTTCAGTTCGGGTTCGGTTTCGGTAGTTTTCGGTTCGGATAATAAATCTAAGAACCAGAAAATACCCGAAAAAAATTTGGTTCTCATTCGGTTCCGGTTCGGTTCTTTCGGATAGTTCGGATATTAAAATTATATATTGGATATTTTAGATAAAATATCAAATAATTAGGATGATTCAAATTAAAAAAATTTAAATATTTTGGATTACTTTGGATATTTCAGATAAAAATGTTCGGATACTTTCAAATATTTCAGATATTTTATAATAATTTAGTTTTTTTTCTAATATTTTTAGATACTTTTAATAGATTTTTAAATTATAAATATATATATTTAGTTATATTATATGTATATATAATTAATTATTTTATATATTCGGATACTTGTTCGGTTCTCGGTTCGGTTTTGGTTTGGTTTAATTATTTCAGATACAAAAATATAGGAACTATTCAGGTATTTGAGGGTTTCGGTCCGGTTTCGGTTTCGGATATTTCGGTTCGGTTCTGTTTTTTTTTTTTCAGGCCTGCTTGTTATCATTCTTAGAACTGGATAGAATCTGATAAAAACGTATACCATTGCAAACAAATAGGTTTAGTAATATTATAAATTTATAAATCAAGACTCCAAATCCTTTCTTATTTTGCAGTAATCAGTTTGAAATGCCACACAATCAAAACTAAACACAATAATTCATTTGAGAAAGAAAACAAAAGTTTCCAAATTCTGCTTTAACGACACACTTTTTATCATGTAAAACAACGACGTACAAAAGGTCATGAAGCGACCAACTGAGAGAGAGTTAAAGGAAACATGTATTGTGAATCATCAGCAAACATGAGATCGGCGATGACACGAGAACCAGCTTCTGTGGGATGACCGTAGTAATCCCAAAAGAGATATTTTGTTCTGTCCGAACAAAACCTCGCGATCGGAAGACAAGGACACTCCGCGTTTAATTTCCCACGTCCGCAACATGCCGATGTTGCGTCAGTTAAACCTGATATCCAAAAACGCAGCGTTTTGTTTTCACTATGTTCAATACTCCCTCCGTTTCTGTAGCTTTTTGAATTAGCTTCTGTCCTAATATAAACGTTGCTGTATAATAATTACTTGTTCTCATTCTGTCGTTTAATCTACATGTGCTTGTTTCAGGTGAAGAGTCATTGTTGCTCGCTTTGAACTCCATGTACCAGGGTAGGAATTGCATATTGTGTCTCTGTTAGTAAAACTTAAAGTTGGGATAGATAGATAAATGGTCTATATATATATTTGATTGGTTTTGTGTGTGCAGCTCCTCGTTGGATTCTTTTTGTCAGATTCTTCTTGTAGATGTTAAATGTTAATTTTTTGGCTTTATTGGATTTAATGGGTATATTGTTTTGCTTGTGATGAGATTCAACGACAATGATGTTGTCCTTATGTGTGCAAGAGAAATCACGAGATTGGTTATTCACGACAAAAGCTTCATGTCTTGATGGAGTTAAAGTAATAAGGTAATGGGAACACTCATTATCATCAAAGCCACATAGCATGTTCTGTTTTAAACGGATACGAAATGTGGCATTGATAATAATGAGTATTCCCGCTATCATATTGTGGTTTTCTTGGAAGGTTTTCTTGTTTAGGTTTCTTTTTCTTGAGTAAGTGATCTTCCTCAACAGAAACTATTTACATTTCTTGATCTCTTGCTTTTGGTTATTGATAAATGATCTCATCATCACAAACTCTCTTTGATCATCTCCTTCAAATGATTTTTGATTATTGTACTAATCTTTCTTTCTTTTTAAAATCTATGTTTTAAATATTATCTTTTAATATATTTTATTTAATAAATAAATTTTTTTTTAATTTTTTTTTTAAGAACTTCTAATTAAGAAACTCCCATTGGACGACTCAAAATGGAAGTTTTTTAACTAGAGTACTTAAGCCCACTTAAGTACATTTAAAATATTAAATAATCTTTAAGAAACCCACTTAAGGATCATGGGATAATCTTGCTCTTAGCATCTCCATTGGAAGTTATCAATTGAATATCTAACATTTAGATAAAAAATAGGAAAGAGAGACAAAATTTTCTTAAATAAGATATATTGATCTAGCTATTAAAGCCTTTCATGCCATGTGTTTGCTATTTTTTTTTTTTTTTTTTTTGTAACAGCCATGTGTTTGCTATTAAAATTACAATTCAAAGATTTAACTGTAATTAATTAAATATGTATATTAGTTAGTGGAAAACCCATGTGCGTTATTGCACCGATGTGGGGTGGTTCTTATGTGGTCGATCTATGCTCACTGCCAATTTGTTTGGGTTTTATATTCAGCTTAACTAATTACTCTTGATATATAAATTATATATATATATAAACTTACAGTAGTTTGGTCGTCGCTATTAAAGATTCCGGCACCGGCGGATGCAAAACTAACACCTGTTTCAGCGGCGGCTTCTCTCGCATTCTTTCTTAGTAAGAGTGAGAGATACGGCGGTGGTAGTGGCAAACCAAATTTCTCAGCTAATCAACAAAAGAACATATTTCAATTAATTCCAGAATGTATATTACTGTAATCAGAAGTCTATTTTTGAAACATCGTAGCAAAAATTTCGAAATTATATATATGTTCGCAAGAACATGTGACTTTTATTTCGTTTATCCTTTAATGTTCAACGTATAAACATTTTTCATAAAGTTATTTGAGTAATGGATACAAAAATAATGACACCGTACTAAAAAAAACTAACCGATAACATCGGCGGCGTTTTTGCCGTTACAGAATCTTCCGGTGGGAATATGGTAAGGAAAGTCGATGCCGTTAGGTAGATAAATAGCCTTCCTTAAAGAAACTGGTAAGTAATTATTGTTTCCGGCATCAACCAGCGAATCTCCGAACACATATACTCCTGGAATCGAAGCCAGTGTCACTGCTTCTAAACCGGGAATTGAATCGAATAGGAGTAAGCCAACGAAAATGAGGAACGGTGTGTTCGCCGGCATCTTTCTTTTCAGGTTCCGAGGCTCTTGTAAGTATTACAAAAGATGTAAGATTTGATTAATATAATTGCAGATGATTAAAAGTTAATGCAAACCATAGACCCATATTATGAGGGATTTCTGCATGTTACTATATCTGAAAACAAAGAAAAGATTTAAGATAAATTATTAAAAGTACTACAAGTCAATTAACACTTTTCAAAAATACCTAAATAAAAAATTTACTAATATTTGGATTTAGTTTTTAGTGATTATTATTTATGGTTTAGTATTTAGAGAGTAGAGTTGAGTTTATAAATGTTTAGAAAAATTAGCTTAATGTATAAAATATTTATAAAAATAGCCATTTATTAATAATTAATTTGAAAAATGATATTAAACTTGTGGGATAATTGAATTTTTTCTGATTAACTAACCAAAAGTTAACAGAAAAAAAAAATATTGCTGAATGACACCTATTTATATTTTTCAGGATTACAAGATATCTTTACTATTAAAACAAACGTATTTTATATATAAATTTTTAAGTTGAACAATTTTTTTAAAAAAATATTAAAATAATTTTGTAGTTATCAAGTAATACAAACTTAAATCGGACTATGTCTTCCAATATAAATATTACTTTACTGAAAGACGTTAAACTATTCAAAACTGGATGGTATGTTCAGATTAAGTTTCATTTAACAAAACAACATACCAATTAATGTGAAGATACTCTATAGTTAATCTTTGCTGACGAAACTGTAAATACCATAACACAATTTGACTCATAAGAAATGTTTTAAATTATGTGTAGGGTATTCAAATTCATTGTTTTGGCAAAAAAAAATTCACATGCTTCGTGTTCAACACAACTTACCTATAAAAACGTTTGATTTAAAATTTCTACATTCCAAGCTTCTGGCCAATATCGACCAACAGACCATAAATACAAAATGTCTATCATAAGCAATAATTCTATAACACATTCTGAACTTCATTTGGTAATAACAGAGCCGTGCCTGGATATAATTATGTCATAGGCCAGATTAAACAAATATTTTATGTTATACTAAACTGTTGGTAATATAACAATACAATAATAATTTTGTATGATAAATTTGATAGAAAAATTTACCCAAAAACTATTATTATTTTATGTTTAAATTATTAAAAACATAACGCACCGTTAACATAAATAACATTACTATTAATTTTAAATTACATAGCTTATTTTACAAAATAATAATAATGTAAGAAGGTGATATAAGGATATTAAGGGCATCTTTATCCTAGAGACCCTAAAAAAGGTCTCTTATTTTTTTTATTTTTTTTATTTTGCTTTTTTTTGTTTTCTAAAAAAAAAAATTTTAAACCAATCGCGGGCCGACACGTGTCAATAGGGCCCGTGAACAGTGCAAGAGACGGTTCTTATTTAAGAGTTTTAGGAACCGTTTCTTGCACTGTTCACGAACCCCACATGTTAGTGGAGCCCACGAACAGTGCAAGAGACCCCCTTTAGAAACTCGGATAATCATGGTCTAATAGTGGTCTAGATTCAAGAAAATATATTTTTATTATAATAATTTACAAAATATAAACAATAACATTTCCCAAATAAAGAATAATTTTGAAAGTGTTTTTTTTTTGAAAAATGTATATAACTATAGTTGCTACTTTTTGAAGATTCAGTTGTGATTTTAGATAAGGAATCTTAAAACATTAACAATAATTTAGGTTTTAGTGAAAAATACTTTGGAAAATGTGCTGAACCAATTGACTATAGTATACAAAATGATTTTTTTAAAAATAAAAAAATATGCCCTATAAACATAAAAATGTTGTCCTAAGCCTATGCTATAAGAAGTTCTCTTTTTATTTTTCTCTCCGAAAACCCTAGGCGGCCGCCTCTTTTTCCTTTTTAATATTTTTTGGCCAACATTCAGTAGTATTTACGCTCCGGCGTTGGGCTTATTTTTATTTTTGTTCTTTTTCTTGAGAATTTGATTTATATGAAAACTTAACAATCTATAGTATGTCATGAAAGAGATTTATTTTTATAGATTTGACTCTGATTTTGGTAGAATCTGGAGGTGAAGATGTTTTGCTGGTGGTTTCCGGTTGCATCTGTGATAGTTCAGTGAGTTTTTCATTGGAAGACATGTTGTTTGAACGTGAAGAGTCAAAACTCAATCCTATAGTAAGTATCAGTGGATCTGATGTAGTGCTGCAACAACGGTTTCCGCATAAGATAATTCTACTTTTAGACATCAGATTGTTATCTTTTAAGTTTTAAGCCTGTTTTTCGTGGGTTTTGCTGTTGAAGTTTCTATCATTAAGAATACGTTTAGGGTTTTAGGTTGTTCTGGTTTGTGTTTTGCTTTCAACTTGGTCATGGGCTTCCTAAAGCTAATGATGAAAAATATTGTTAAAAGCAATCAAAGAAGAAAATCTCTCTAAATCATAAGAAGTGTTATGTCATCTTAAAGGTATTAAAAATCCACCTGCTATTATAGGTATGAGAACGTCTAGTTATTTGCCTTAGACTCTGAATGTTTCTCATTTATTTGAAATATAAAGAAAATCGGAAAATATATAAATTTGAAAAAGATAAAAATTTGTTTGCTAACTTCTTAAAACTGAGAAATGGAAATTATATTCCTTTCATGATTGTTTTTTTTTTAATTTTCACTGAAACAAAAATGATAAGAATTTTAATTGTAATGTTCAACATCCAGTTTTTTGGTTTGTTCATTTGTTTACATTTTTAAAAAAATCACATACAGTGTTTGAATGTTAAAATCCATTTTTTCTTTTAAAAAATATGCTTGATATTTAAACAAGTGACCGAAAATGATACAGTCCATGATAGTAATGTTTAATTTGCCAAGATGAAATAAAGTCCATGCCAAAATATCAAAGAAAGAAACTGAACCCAAGGTCAAGAGATTCAGTTCTACGGAGTCAGCATGCAAGAGGAGATATGATGAGGGTCCTTAGAAGGAACTGCAATTGATGGTGAAGAGAATCAAGTTGCAGATCAGGAAGGCATGAAGAACGATGATTTTATGAAACCTTCCATACTGATATAGTGAAAGCCGCCGAAGGACGAGAACCGTAAGCTTCAGTACCCGACAGACATCCAATGATAGTACATTCGAGAAGAAAGCATAGGGTTTTATTCACGAATGACAGAAATTGTATTTCTTACAGTGGAGTCTATGGAGGAGAGAATGAGTGGAATCGACCTGAAGTGTGCTCTGTGAAGTCTGTTGTTTCGCTCGATCCAAATAGTGTGAATCAAGAACTGCCAAGCTATAAGAATCACACGGTTTTGCACGTTTGGTGCCATCCAATAAGAAAATTCCGAGAGAAATTGTTCCCAGGATGGTGAACTAATGAACTGGCATTGATGACAACTGCTTCTCAAGCTGATTTAGTGAAAACGAAGGAGTAATAAATGTGATCTCTACTCTCAGAATGAGAGTTGCACATGATGCAATTAGGATCAACTTGGAGTCCCCATTGCAACATACAATCTTTGGAGGGGCATCTATTCAAAGCAAATAGCCAATATAGAAAACTATGCTCTGGAATCTCTTATTTTGGCCAAATTAGGTGATGCCAAGGAACAACCGGAGAAGGGTAAAAAGATTCTTATAGACTGACGAAATTTTAAATTTTGATTCTACTCGTCCCTTCACAAATCACTATAAGTGTCTTCTTCATTTGTGAGGATGATTCTGGACAAGTAAGCTTGAAGACTGACCTCCAATTCTGTTCGAGCTAGACACAACAGCCAGCGAACATCAGAAGAGAGCTGAGAAAGATTGGAAGACAGAGGAATACCCAGTCACGATCATGGGGTGCCAAAACAGTATTGGATTTTTCTAAGAGGTGACTAATTATGATACAAACAGACATGTACTCCCATTTCCCACTTTTAGTTTGATCATTGGAAATATATTTATCTTTAGTTTCAAGAGCTTATTTGCAAACCAAGAGAAATCACTTCTCTTGTTGAATGGCCAATTGTTAGATATGAAATTTTGAAGGACCTATTGTAAATTACGACACCCATATTGGTCTTGATCTGAAAAATCGGAGCCATACCAGTTTTATAGCACAAACTTTTTTTCCAGAGGAGGAGATTCCTTATCCCCAGACCACCTTCCTCCTTCAGTTTAGTAACATATTGCCAATAGACCCTTTCTACATAGTGACCCTCCAAGGATCCTTTCCAAAGAAATGAACCATACATTGTGTTGATCTTGTTGATATAAATCTTTGGGATCAAGAATACAGAAGATCAAAAGTTTGTCATCCCAGCCGCAACAATATTAATAAGAAATACTCACCCTACAAAGGAGAGAGATCTCCCGCTCCTAGAAATAATTTTTAACTTGACCTGATGGAGAAGGGGCTCACAGTTAGCCAATGATAGTTTTAAAGCTTAAAGGCACACCAGTGTATCATATTGGGAAGAAACCTATCAATAATCCTGCTGAGGCACAAATGGGGTCAGTATCTAAGGTCGTCATTCCAACAGAAAAAGATTTTTTTATGCTTACAACCAGCCATGACATCAATTCAAATTCACGCAAAACCTAGAGAATGCATTGAACTATGATTTTCTCAGTGAAGATTAATAGGTCATCAGCAAAAAGAATATGAGTTAATTTCGTTCCTTCGCATTTTTCATGATATGCCACTCCAATTCAGCCGCTTCATTGAGAAGAGCGGAGAGACAGTTTATCACAAGACAAATAGGTAAGAGACAGAGGGTCTCCGTGCCTTAGTTCCCGTTCTTTCAAAACCCATGCACCATTCCATTGTACCCAACTGTGAAGGACATCGTACATATTCAAGCTTCTAGCCAATAGATAAAAGTAGTAGAAATGTCTTATACTTTGTATTTAGGCATGCAATATGCCTGTAGTTGCTGCTCAGAGAAGCATCAGGAAATTTGGGAACCAATGTGAGGATTATAGAATTTACCGATGCAGGAAGAAAGCCATAGGTGAAGAAATGAGATATGCAAGTGGTGAATTTCTAAGAGCCCCCAAGATGCTTTAAAGAATCAGGTTGTTTATCCATCCGGCCCAAGTGGATTATTTGGGTTTAACCAGAATAAGATTTAAGAAATCTCATCCGTGTTTAGAGACACAATCATAGCGTCCCATTGAGTAACATTACAGCGGAAAGAAACCAGTGACTGGAACCAATCCAATGTCACCTGAGACCTCTCCACTATGGCTAGAGCAAGAATATGCCGGAAATGACATAGTGCCAAGTTAGATATGTTTTGTAGATCAACACAAATATACCCTGAAGAAAACAAGAAAGACATGATGTCGTTAAAACCCACTCTCACCTGAGCAACATGGTGGAAACAATCTGTTCAGATCACCCTCTTGAAGCTACTTAATCAAAGATTTTTTGATGGAAGTAGGGCTCTTCAATGAGCCTTACAAATTTCCATTCATCATGCTTCAGTTTTTCTTCTAGAAAGGATGACACTGAGGGGTAGTTTAAGGCCTCCAGCTGAGCGTTCTGGAGGGTAGATAAGCCGCAAAAAATTGCTTTTAGATTTGTGAGAAATTGTTCTTGTTTAGAAGCTTCAGGTCCTTTTTACCTTAATTTCCAGCACAGAGTACTCAAATCAGTAGCTAAATCTCCAATCTGTTCCCAAGCATCTTGAATAGAAGTTGCGAAGGCAGGATGCTTTGTTAAGTAACTCCTGAACATAAAAGGCCTTGTAACTGCCTTTGATAACAGGAAAGCGAGATCAATAATGCGAGGAGAGTGATCGGATATCTGTGGAACCATAAACATTGCTATAATGTTTGGTAACATAGAAATATAGTTGTTGTTTACCAAGTCCTATCAAGTTTTTAAACCAATTGGGAACTGAAGTTTCTTGTCCGTACACCCAAACAAACACAATCATGAAGGTCTTCACATAGAAATTAACGCTGCAAAACGTACACCCATATTTTTGGGGATTTCAGCTTGTTACTTTGTCGCATGTATGCATTGGACTATCATTTGGATCCACAAAGGATGTCATTTTCATCCACAAAGGATAACACTTCCAAAAATATATTATATCCTTGTCCAATGATTTCTTCGATATTAAGCTCTTATTCTTGCTTAGAAAATGTAGCAAAGTTTGCCACAAAGAGGGTGGCTCATGGTGCCTATGATTTTCAATATTTTGATATTTGACTAAGTATAAATTTACACCAGTTCTAGTAAATCATATCACATCCATTGTGATGTATAAATTTACACCAGTTCTAGTATTTGTGCACTCATTGAAAAAAAGTTATGGATTCATCTTTAATTAATGTACTCAACTTGGTTATAACCATTCGTTGAAGTTGATAAAAGATTGATGAGAGTAAGGAATTTGAAAAAGTATTATTGATTCTTGTAATAATAAAGTACAATACACATAGGCTTATATAGTGAGTAAATAATCTAACTTCCTAAAGTAATATGGAAATAATAGTTTGCAGAGATAATATTATATTTCCTAATATTAGGTATTCTTCTCAATCTTTCGAGATTTTTCTTGATTTTTACGTTTTCATAATCTTGATTTTTTCACACCAGATGTTTACATTAACTTAAAATCCTAATGGAATAGACGGATAAACCCGGATATAAAGTTGACGACAAAATGATAAGTGAACAAAACTACGACATAATGAACAATAGATGTGGCAAAGGAGAGAAAAGACCCATAAAAATGTTTCATTGAAATATTAAAGCTCGTGCACAAAAGAACACATAGAAATCGGATTTAGAACCAACATTGAAATACCCGACCCATATGGTTTAAGAATGGTTGATAACCGTCTCTAACAAAACTTAACTGTTTTCATAATTTTGATATGGTTGATCTTGGCGATTTCCCAATAGATAAACATGGGCTTAACATTACATCTGTTAAGGTTGATTATAAGTTGTTTTGAAACATTGAGCAATTAACCCAAAAAAAAAATTGTGAGAAGCACCAGTAAATCAACAATCCTTCTGTTTCATATTAAGTGTCGTTGTAGAGAAAAAAATTCTTTACAAAATAAGTGTCGTTTAAGATTTTAATGCAGAATTTATTAATTTTATTTTCTAGTTTTTTTTAATGGTTAGGTATATGGGTAATAATGTTTTTATATAAAAAATATGCAACATTAAATGTTTTCTTAATCTGTGTGCCCATATCTAAAACGACTATTAAAATGAAACGGAAGGAGTACAAAACATTATATTTCTAACAGAGTTTGCCCGTATATACTTGATTACATATCAAGTCTCCAAAACCCATTTCTATTCGAATATTTCGAAAACAAGGCCATCTTGATCATGAAGAGACAAGTTGAGTCAAAGTTAAAGGAGATGAGTATTGTGAGTCATCAGATAACATAAGATCGACAATTGTCCGAGCAGCAGCTTCCGTGGGATGACCGTAGCGATCCCAAAAAAGATATTTGCTTCTGTCTGAACATAAATTTGATACTGGAAAACAAGGAGAGTCCGAGTTTAAGTCCCCACTTCCACAACACGCTGATGTCACGTCAGCAAAACCTGAAATCATAAAACGACAATGTTGTTTGTTTTTTCTTTGTTAGATACGTTAAGTTCGATCTTATTTGCTACCATGTCACTTTGCTTCTTCTAATTCTAAGAGCACTCCCAATGGTAGTATATACCATAGGGGTTATTAAAAAATATATATATATATATATATATATATATTTGTATATATATTAATATTAGTATTTAATGGTGGAATTATTAATTTTAGGGGGAATCCAACTCAAGATTTTTTAAAACATTGGATTTAAGAATTTTGGGTTAAATTTCTCATAAAATTAATAACTCCATAATTGAATATTAATATTAATATATACATACACATATATATAACACACTTATATTTTAGATACCCAATGGTAAATACTACAATTAGGGGTGCTATATTGCCACTTTAATTTGGTATGTGGATCATGTGTGTTCCCTCAGTTTTAATAATCATCCTGCTTTGGGACTTTCGGTCGCTTAGTAAAAGATACTTTTCTATATTTCAGCACATGCGGAATTTTATGTTTATTATTTGTGTTTATTTGTCAATTTTTTTTTATTTTTTAATTCCTGTAAAGAAAAGGTATTTAAAAAAAAACTGGCAAAGTATGTAAATCTGATATAAAAAAGGAAAATTACCAAAACGAAACCAAAATTTGAAATGATTATCCTTATGGTATAATACTATTTTGTCTATTTTATCTCTTTTTTACCTTTTCTATTTCTGAAAATTAATAAAATAAATAGTTTCAAGAATCAAAAAATTATAAAAATATAAATAATTAAGAAAACATCCATATACACAAAATGTTATGCTTTTTTTTAGTTGAAATATTGGATAAATAAATATTTAAAATTATGTTTTACTAAAAGTAAATTTCGTCTTCTACGGAAAATGGGTTAGTAGAAAACGAATTCTAGATTATACAAGTTCATCTACTTTTTTTAGAACGAACCATCTACTAATTGTAAAGATATCTACTTTTCTCCAGAATGCAATTTCTACTTTTATTAAGTCTTCTAAAACATTCAGAATGCAAAATCTAGACATTACTTGTACGTCTACATGAGGTAAAAAATGCATTCTGGATTTTTGTCATCGTTCTACACATTGTAGAATGTGCATTCTACGGATAAAAAAATCTGTTTTTACGAAAATTAAGAAAATTTCAGTTAAAAAAATATCCTAACTTCCTAAAACGTGTTTTGATCGAATTTTCTTATCAAAATATCAAAAAAATGATTTTGCATTTTCTTCTTCATCAATCTATGATTTCTCCATACTTTGTCTTGTGATTTTCTCAAACTCTTGTTCTATGATGCATATCTATATATACAACATGTGAGAACATTTGGAATCTTTTGTTTTTTATTTTAATTTTAATTTTTTATATTTATTTTGACTTTTTAAGACTTTTTATTTTTTATCTTTTTCATTAAATTTTTTAAAAAATATTTTAATTTATGTTTAATTTGATTAATGAAGGGTTAGTTTTGAAATTATGAAAAATATTATATTATAGAGACAACTTAATGATGATATTATACTAAAGAGACAACTATTTCAAATTTTTGTTTCGTTTTGACAATTTTCCCTATAAAAAATGAAAAGGGTTTTCAAATAAAATTTGGAAATTTTTCTTACCAGAACGGCAGAACTTCAAAAATAAAAATTAAACTGCATTTATTCATCATTTTCTTTTTAAAAAACTGCAGTTATCATCATCGTTTCAATTCTTCTTACCAAAATTTCAATTATATATGTTAATTTGATTCACGTCTCAGAATTGCGATATACATTGTTTGTCTGGTTCGATTATATTTATCCCTAGGTTTCACTAGCCGTGATAACAAAATTTAGTACCCAAAATATACATATTCTGGACGTACCGTAAGGAGCAGGGTTGGTGATAATGCCATGGACGGACTTGAAGTTATCAAAGTAAGTGTAAGTCATTGAGCTTTGCAACTCCTGTTTAAGTTGTTGCAACATCTTTACTAGAGCTTCGTTGTACAAAGAACACCACATGTTAGAGTCTTCGTTGCATTCATGCATCGTCGAGTTTTTCTCTCTTTGTCCAGGTGTGCAACCAATCTGTGCTACACCTAGTATAAGGAATCTACGTGCTCCAGTATCATGAACTCTCTGTTAATTAGTACATTTTTCAATTAATCAATTTGTAGGAGGAACACATGGATGTATCTAACTAATAGCACATGTCTTCGATGTTGTAACTTTTTTTATTTTACCTTCAATTGCTCTTTGAGCTTATCAGCCATTGATTGTGTATATTGTTGAGGATTGGTCCTTTGTCGAAGTTTGAATGATCCAAAATAAGCAAAAAGATCATTGCTGCCTATTACCACGAAGAATAGAGATTTGGATAGGTGGATTTGTGCTTCGAATGGTCCAAGCTGACTCATGAGTTCTTTACGAATCTCTAGCCAATCGTTCACTTGGTGCGATAAAGGAATAGATTGCCTCTGCACATAAAGATTGAATAGGATGAAAAATTATTAACAAGTAGCGGGGATAGCTCAGTTGGGAGAGCGTCAGACTGAAGATCTGAAGGTCGCGTGTTCGATCCACGCTCACCGCAATCACTTTTTCGAGTTGTAGTGTCTTAATTTCTTTTCCACTTAACTTATTTTTTTTTTGACGTCATTCCACTCAATTAAATTGTGAAAGAAATATATGTGTGTTTTGCAAACTACCGCCTAACTTTCCATTTGAAAATAAAGCTGACCATCGAATCATTACTTTATTTAATTACTTTCCAGTGTTTCTAATTTTTAAAAATTACTTTCTAGAAAATTGAACATATCATGGACTGAGCATATAGAACTTACAAGTTTATGATCGGAACCGTTGAAGATACCGGCTCCCCCGGAAGCAAAATTCACACCGGCCAAGGCAGCAGATTTTCTCTCTTTCTCTTTAAATAGGACTTTCAGTGAGAGGTACGGCGGTGGTAACGGCAAATCAAATTTCTCAGCTAATCAACTCCAAAGAAAAACGCTCAAGTCAATGCTCATGTAAAACAAATTTTGATTCATATATTGAGAACTTCACTGTTACAACTTATAACTACGTGTATTTTTTTAAGAATGATATTCAACGTCTAACCATTGTTTTATACTAGTTATGAGTGAATTTATATATAGTTCTAATTGCCAGCACGACACGCTGTTTAAATAAAATCCAATCGTGGCTTGACATGGCATGCAACATATTAATTTCATTTCAGATCAAACCAAAAACTAACCAATAACATCGGCAGCGTTTTTGCCGTTAGAGAATCTTCCGGTGGCTTTCTTGTCAGGAAAATCAACGCCGTTACGTGGATAATTAGCTTTAGATATGGAAATTGCTAAGTAATTATTGTTTCCTGCATCAACCAACGAATCTCCGAAAATGTATATTCCCGGAATCGAAGGTAGTTTTCCGGTCGTTGCTTCTAAACCGGTAAATGAAGCGAACCAAAGTAAACCGAGAAAGATGGTGAGGAACGGTATTTTGTTCCTCGGCATCTTTTTTTTTTTTTTTTTTTTCCTCCCGGCGAACGCTTTGAACTGGTTTTGTTTCTCCGAGTCTCTTAGGGTTGTAATAGAGATTTAAAACTAAGTGTGATTTATATAGAGAAGAGAGAAATGTGACTACTGACGGAAAATATTTGCAAAATTAGAAAATAATATAAAGTTTGGTAATGTGAAAAGATGAAAAATATAAAAATGAGAAGAGGCAGCTTCTTTTGATTGTCCTTGTCACACCGATCATGTCACATTGTCACTTGTCGCCACTGTTATGGCAATTTCAGTTTTGTTAAACTGCACCGAAAACATTGATCTTTAACGCTCTATCTCTCTCTGTCTTACTATATATATCATACTTAATTTTCTACTTATTGCTCTAATTGTATGACATATACATATATATATATATATTTTTTTTTTTTGATAATATGGGGTATCAGAGAGCCCAGACTCAACTGAATAATTAATCTCATGGAAACTTATCCATCAGTGTCAGATAGACACAATTGTTTGCAATGGAAATTAGAAACCTATATTATCTGACCACACAAATGAGTATATTTGAAAAAGTAGGTTTCTAACTTGGGTGCACCTTTCCAAATCCACTGTATCATTAGACCATTCGACCATATTTATGTAGTTAGTATGACATATTTATTAAGACAACCATTTTGAGGTAGAGCTAATATTCTATATGTATATATTTCTACATATACTATGAGTTTGGCTGGTTAAAACATATTGGTTGCGGGTCGGGATGGCAACTTACAACCTGGACCGCGGTCTAGGCCCGCAAAGGATTGTTGCGGGGCAGGTTTGGGCCAGAATTTAGTAGGCCCAAATCATTTGCGGATGTTGCAGGCGTGCCTTGTGCGGGACTGGGCCTTTGACGGAATGGGCTTCAAATGCACCGCAAGACATACAAGGACCCGCAAACCCTAGCTCTTCCTTCATTTCCAACCTGCAAAATAAAAAAAAACGAGAGAGAGTAAAGTGAAGATGAAACGAACCTCACTTCACCCGACTGATTGACGAGCTCCGGTGATGGCGAAGAGGAAGAGGAAGAGGAGCTCCGGTGATGGTTTCTTCTGGGTGTGGACCTTCTTGACTCTCTTTACTCTCTTTTGTTTTGATGAAACCATGGTTTTGTCTTTTGTCTAACTCTTTTTCAGGTTTTTCAGGTTTTTCAGGTGGTTTCTCTTTGATCGACAACCGGAGCTCCTCTTCCTCTTTAGTCCACCACCGGAACTCTTCTTTCTCTTCGATCCACGACCGGAGCCCCTTTTACCATTTGATTCATCACCGTCACTCTTCGATTCACCACTGGAGGTAATATTCTTCTTCTCTCACTGCATGCATGTTAGTGTGAGATCTCGGGTCTAACTCTTTGTTTCAGGACCACCGGAGCTTCGTTCTTGTTCAGTCCACCGCCGGAGCTCCTCTTCCTCTTCGATTCACCCCAGAGCTCCTCTTACTGTTCTTCTCACCACCGGAGGTAATATTCCTCTTCGATTCACGTGAACATGTTGTTTGATGTTTAAGTATTAAATTCAAAATGAAGAATGATTTTTGTTTGATGTTTAAGACGTAATAGAGTTTAATAGAGTTTTATATCTAGTGAAAAATGATTTTGTTTGATTTTTAAGTATTAAGAACATGTTGTGATGTTTGCTGTTTATTCTAGTTTGATACTTTGATGATATGTGAATGTGTTGATGCTTAATTGTTTAGCTCTTCCTCCGTCTCCAAGAAAATCTTAACTCAATGAAGTGTTGTTTGAAATTATGAATATATTATGTATGTGGTTGTGTATTCAGTCTCTGGTTTTGCTTCTTAATCTGATATTACGTCTCTTTTGATACATGTACTGGCGGTTTTTGATGGATCTTCTTCGAGCCACCAGATGACTGTAGCGGCAGGTGTTCGTTCAACACTTGCATATTGAATTAAGGTATGGGATCTTAACATTTTCTGTACGCGTTGGACGTACACCATCCACAATGGTCGTTAGTGGCTCGATTTACTCGGATACATTCGATGTCTATGCTTTTGGACCTCATGTAAGTTTGTAAATTTGAAACTTGAACGTACTTGCTTAGCTTATAATATGAAACTTGAATTGAAAGTAACATGTCTTAGCTTAAAATTAAAAAAAATTATTGTGGTTTTCTACAAATTATAAACAATTAGGAAAATTAGATATAATAACTTAAATCTTTTAAAATTTAGAAAACCCTACCAACCACAATAACCTTAGGTCACAAGTAGCCGAGTAGGACTAGTTACGACTCACGAGACTCACGGCTCACGACCATGGGATCAAGAGACTCAAAAGATCAGGATATGTATATTGACTTCTCACCACTAGCTACTGTCGACTTGGAGACTCAACATATATTAGCTCGACTTGATGCCGCTGAGTATGTAGATGATGGTGGTATTGATGGAAAGAAGAAAGACGTCGATGATGGTGGTATTGATGGAAAGAAGCAAGGCAGGAAACGAAAGCTCATCAGTGTTGACGATGATGAACCAGTAGGCGTCGATGTTGGTGGTATCGATGTTCAAATCAGTCAACCAACCCAAACAAGCAAGCCTCGCGGACAAACCAGTTTTGGGACAGCCTCGAAGAAACCCATGTTCCAATCCACAGTGATTCGTGGAGGAAGAAGAAAGCCAATGCTGCAAAAGAACAAGGCCACTTCTAGTCAAACGCAAAAGAAGAAGATCTAAGAGGAGATACCGGATTTTGATGATGAATTGGATGAGGATGAACTTAGTTTGCAGGATAAGGAGAATAGGCAATGATCAGATGTGTGGGTCGATTTCAAGGTGATTGAAAAACTGAATGGTGAGTTGAGAGCTGTATAGATTATGACTGTCATTCTCACTCCCATGTAACAACTGGGTTAAGAAGGCATAGAGAGAAATGTATATGTATCCACGAAAATCTGGATACCAGCCACAACTGAATTTTGAAGGAAAATTACAATCTCGTAAGTATGATCATACAGTGTTTAGGCAGATGGTAGCTAAGACCATAGTCAAACATGATCTTCCATACTTGTATGTAGAGTATGAAAAAGTGAGAGAGACATGGAAGTATTTGAATGTTGATGTCAAATTCAATTGTCGAAACACGGCGAAAGCATATGTGTATCGATTGTATGAAAGCAAGAGAGAGACACTGAAGAGAGAGTTAGCAAGTCTCCCTGGACGAGTATCTTTCACATATGATTTGTGGACATCACTGAAACGTGAAGGATATATGTCTGTGACAGCACATTACATATATGTCTGTGACAGCACATTACCAAGATCCTGACGTTTTGTGAGCTACCACCATCACATTCAGGTATGAATGTTGCAATGCAGCTCTTTGAGTCACTGAAAGAGTGGGGAATTGAAAGGAAAATGTTCTCTATCACATTAGATAATGCTACTAGTAATGATTCAATGCAAGATATTATCAAATCGCTGCTGATGTTGAGGGATGATTTGTTAAGTGGAGAGGAATTTTTCCATGTCAGATGTGCACCTCACATACTTAATCTGATAGTGCAAGATGGTTTGAAGGTTATTGGAGGTTCTTTGCACAAAGTAAGAGAGAGAGTATTAAGTATGTAATAGCATCGGAAGCGCGTGAAGTATCGTTTGAGAAATGCATGGTTGCTGCCAATATAAAAGAAAATGCGGGTTTGATACTTGATGTGCAGACAAGATGGAATTCGACTTACTATATGATAGAAAGAGCCATCAAGTACCGTAAAGCATTTGTTAAGTTGGAGACATTTGATAAGAGAGGTTAGAAGATGGCGCCTACAGATGAAGAATGGACCCAAGCCGAGAGGATATGTTGTTTTTGGGGGCTTTTTGATCACACGTTTGATGTCAGGTTCTAATTACCCGACTACGAACTTGTATTTCTATCAGGTATAGAAGATTCATGATTGGCTTCAAATAAATGAGTATAGCAAAGATGAGATTGTCAGAGACATGGTACCACCGATGAAAGAAAAGTTTGATAAGTATTGGAATGAAGCTAGTGGTCTTTTTGCAATGGCAACAGTCTTTGATCCACGTTTTAATCTTTCAATTATTGAATATGGTTTAGGGAAGCTTGACATGAGTACACGCGATGCAAAGTTGAAGAACTTGCGCCATAAGCTAAGTACTTTGTTTGAGTCTTACGACAAAAAATCCAAGACTAGCTCACCTACTACCGAGCCACGTGAGACGGTTCCACAAACCGTTTGTGATGAAGGATCAATGGGAATGTTTGAGAAATATGATGTGAGTGTTTATTTTTTTTTATTTTTTTAATTAACAGTCTGTTTGTTTTTTAAAAATTTTTTAAAACAGTTTCATAGGATTTTTTTGCATTCCGCAAAGTCAGTGGCGTTGCGAGTGGAAAGACAGCTTTAGAAGCTTATCTTGATGAACCAGCTTTGGACATTAATAATTTTCGGAGCTTGGACATTCTCAAATTCTGGAAAGATAATACTCATCGGTATGGTGATTTGGCTGCAATTGGCTTGTGATCTGTTGAGTATTCCTATCACAACAGTGGCTTCAGAATCCTCCTTTAGCATTGGGTCACGAGTTCTTAACAAATACATGAGCCGTCTACTTCCAAAAAATGTACAAGCTCTGATATGTACTAGGAATTGACTAAAATGATATGAAGCTTACGAAAATGGTAAATTATTCACATTATTATAAATTATTGAATGTCATGTTTTGTAATATAATTAACTATTTTTAAAAATATTTTCAGAAGATGAAATGGATGCTGAAGAAGACACACTACCAACATTCGAATCAATTGTCGACGATGAAGTTGAACAATAAGAAACTTGATTTTTTATTTTGATTTTTTGATTTTTATTTGCATTATGAAATTTGTGTGCACTCTTTTTCCCTTGTCGGGTTTTGTCCTAATGGATTTTCCCGATAAGGTTTTTAATGAGGCACATTACTTTGTTGGATTTGGTTTTGATTTTCATTTATATTTGAAGTTTGATTACTTCAATTTGTCGTTTTAACTTTATTTGTTTCATCAGAGCTTTGCACAATTGATTCATAACTTGTTATTATATGCAAATTGTTAGTTAAATGAATATTGTTATTATAGCAATTTTAATAAGCTATCCCGCGGGCCGTACCGCAGAGATCCATCAACTTTATGGGTTGGGATTGGTCACTTCGTCTGCATACCACGTCCCGCGTGGATGCAATCCGCAGAAGCCCGCTACACCACAAACCCGCAGCAGGGTGGGACGGGCCGGGACGGGAAGGCCCAATTGCCACTCCTAGTTGCGGGTGTGGTTGTAAGAGTTTGCAGATGCAAATGGTTGCAGTTTATAGTGTTACTAAACGATTTGTACAACTCGTGAAATTATTAGAAATTAGTGCGTTTATGAGAAATTTATGACTGATTGATTACGAAATATTACAGTGTTTAATAATAAATAACCAATATAAAAATATTATAACATTATAAAAATATCACAAATAAACTATTTATAATATTTCATTTTTTAATTTAGTTTAAAATCTTAAAATATTTTAAAAATTACTTTTATATTTGTTTATCCGTTCGCATCCGTAAACGCTAGTGAGATCTATTTTTAAATTTTAAGAGGTTTTGAGTGACTTAAAGTGATTTATAAAATTTTAATGATTGTTGTAAAATGCCAATAATCATAATAATTGCGGATAGTATCGGAAAACAGTCAGACCTTATATATTTCCCTTTATTTTTAGGGTAATTCTCTTAAATATCCATTTAAAAGTTTTTATCACAAAATAGCCCTCAAAAAATAAAATGACCAAAATAGACTTTTAAAAAAAAAATTGATTTTTTTTTTTTTAATTTGAAACTCTAACCCCAAACCCACCCCTTAACTCTAAACCCTAAAGTCCAAATTAGTTAATCCTAGGGGTATAAATGCATATAAATGCATTTTTAGCTTCTAAAAAAACATTTTGGTCATTTTCTTCTTTAAAAACTATTTTTGTGACAAACAAACTAAAAGGGGTTATCTAAGGGAATTTCTCTATTTTATAAAATATAATATATATGGCGTTCAAGTATTTTTTTGAAAGCTTTTGCGTTCAACTGGTTACTGTGTAAAAAAGCTAGGTACTGTGTTTGAATTTGTTACTTGTTATTATAGTTACACACACACTATATATATATAGTTTGAATTTAATATGTGTAGCTAGTTGTCACTATATCTTAATTTACTTCTTTTATTTTGTCGCTTAATACTATAGTTTTACTAATTTGTATTTGCAATATTTTGTAACATATGAAAAATTATAATAAATTTTTTTGGGGTGCAATGTAAAACTTATTTTTCAACGGTGCAATGTAAATCTTATTTTTCAACGAAAAATGAGAAATAATAGTTTGAGAATAAGCTGCCTGAATTCGATAAACTCGTAGTAGCAAGCTGACATGTGAATGTAGATTTTTCAAATCGATAGTGCAGACAAGGTGGATGGCTGGAGGACAGACAATGTTGTTGATGTTTCCTTCCATTTGTTCGCGTTATATATACTCTAAAATATGGTAAATGTGGTAAATTATAAACGTAACTAAAAATTGTGAAGTATATTAAGATATAGGTGATGTTCATTTGTCCATCAGTTAGATGATTCATTTAGATTTAAATGATCCAATCAAATGATTTAGAAAAATTCCCTTAGATAGTCCATTTTAGTTTGTTTTTTACAAAAATAGTTTTAAAGAAGAAAATGATCAAAATAGATTTTTTTAGAAACTAAAAAATGCATTTATATGTATTTATACCCCTAAGATTGACTAATTTAGACTTAGGGTTTAGAGTTAAGGGGTGGGTTTGGAGATAGAGTTTCAAATTTCAAAAAAAAAAAGATTATTTTGGTCAATTTATTTTTCGAGATCTATTTTTGTGACAAAAACTTAAAGGTTTTTTAAGAGAATTGCCCAATGATTTATCTAGATGTTATTCTAACTTTTTGATTATCTATCCAAAGATTCATCTAGATGAATCATTTAAATGAATTTATGTTCATATGTTCATTTTTATATTCATGTAGGTGAGTATAATAAATAAATAATTTATTTTGTTTTTGTTTTGATTTAATCCTATTTTACTTTTATTTAACTATAGTATTTTTTATTAATTATTCAAAATATAACTATTTTATTTTTTATTAATTATTCAAAATATAATTATTTTAAATATGATTATGGTGAAAAATATAATTATGTAATTTTAGAAAAAACATAATTTTGTGGTTTTGGCGGAAAATAAATTTTGTAATTTTGACGAAGAAATGTGACTTTATGGTTTTGACAAGAAACATGAGTTTGTGGTTTTGAAATGTGTGACTTTATGGTTTTGACAAGAAACATGAGTTTGTGGTTTTGAAATGCACAGAGTATATCTGACCATGTAAAACTATTTTTTTACTCGTAAAATGTGTAATTTTACTATCACCTACATAATTAGTTTTTATCATGCGAAATTATAATCATATATCCTCATGTAATAAAAGTAGAGATTTTCCAGTAAATGATGGGGAAAAAGAGATTTGGTTTGATCCGACTTGTAATCATCGTGAGATATACATGATACCTTTCAATTATTTTCTTTTGCTTAACTAGTCAAACTTCTCTATCCTTTTAGCATTCCAAGCCATATGTAATAATATATTGATGTATGTTCTTTCTTGCAGTGCTGGTGTGAATGATGTGCACCTTTGAATAGCTTTATATTGTATGTAGTTTTGCCATACAATCCTCCCCACTCCCTCTCCATTATCTCATTTAAATAATACTTTTCTTTGTTAACTGTTTAATGTAACTTATTACTGGTAATTTGTTGATTGAATGATAGTGATATAAGTCAAACAACGTCGACAAGTGATGGATCTAACGCGTAATTACATAAAAGTAAAACTTGAGACAGAAAAAGCCTAACTCTAACCCGATTATAAGTTTGGTCGGTTAGACGGATGCTAGGTGATTGGATTATAAAACCATGTTTAGAGTTAGGTTCATACTCAAACGCGGGTTGCCCCTTTGAATAGCTTTATATTGTATTGTTTGTTATATAGTGTTGAAGATTGAAAAGTAAGTTTAGAAACTGGATTACTATGAAAATACTTTTTACCAACAGTGTTTTTAAAATAGAACCAGAACGGTGATCGGATTGGATTTAACCATGGACCGAAGAAATATCCATGTAAATTTAACCATGGAGCAGTATAATCGTTTCTGTTGTCCTATCGTTCAATAAGTGGCATTCATCCTTAATTCCTTATCAATTCTTAATTATAAATTGCATGGAAGCTTCACCAGACGCTTGCTTTCCGTTTTGAGTCTGAAATCTAAAACATGCATAAGCTTTTGGAATTTCGCTTCCAATACGTTTCTAAAAATAGGTTTCTAAAAATATGTTGGAATCTTACGTTTTCGTTTAAAAAAAATTATATTTTTAATTTTATATAAAATTTAAATTAATAATATTAAAATAGAGAGAATACAAAATATAAAAATATCAAAACTAATACTATTAATTAATTTTGTATATAATATTTTTTATAAGAGATCTTTTATTTATATTTAAATATATTATGACAGATATTTGTGAACTATTAAAAATCATTAAATTTGATAATATTTTTTATAAGCTTAATCTATTAGTATTTTATAATTAAAATACGAAGTCAACTAAATGAAATAAAATTATTAAAAATGAATAAGTGATTTTTTATTTTGAATCATGTATTTTAGTCGTAAGTTTTCTAAAATTATTTTGTTATTATATATATATATATACACTTCCAACACAGCTTCTTATTATTTTTTTAAATCTTAATTCTAAGTTTCTTTACGATTTCGCTTCCATGTAACATCGTGTATCATGGTTTCAGATTTTACAAATAGTATTAACTTTTAAATGATTTAAAATGTTCATAGACTTGTAGTAAATATACTAAAATATACTAAAATCAAACTCAGTTTGTCTAATTTTGTTCTCTATGTCAAAAACGAGTTAGTTTCCATGATTTGAGGTGTTTTGCGAGTGTGGGATATTGACGTGTTACGCGTATGTATTTCTTTACTTTAATTTACGTTGACGTTTTTTTTTTCTTTTGTAAATTTGACGTTCACGTTTTCCTGTTTGTTTGATTTTTACGTTAATGTTAGTAAGAGCATCAACATCAGTTATGCTCTCGTCTATACTCTCATCATTTTTGATTAAAATAACAAATGAAAAAAAGAAAAAGTAGAATAAAGCATGAAATGAGAAGTTATATATATGCTCTCCCAAAAGAGCTTTTCATAAAGATTTGAGAGCACATAATATCTATTTTTCACATTTATATTGATTCAATTTAAGATAAAATTAAAAATTGATTTTAATTTGCTAAAATATCAATATAATAATGTCTGAGAGACATGGGTTGAGAGCTTCAATCAATAATGATGCTCTAAGGACAAATGAGTAACACAGAGCTTTCGCTTTTTATTTCCTTTTCAAAATAATTCATTATAACCACACTGTCCACTTACAATTTCCACATCTAAAGCTATTTTCAATCTGAAGGACAATTATTTTCGCGCAAGAAAGGCATTCACTTCATTTATTTCAATTCGTGGTTTGTGTTATCAACTTTGATGTACATTAGTTAAAGGGGGTCTAATATAAATATATCTAACAGTTTTTAATTATAAATTTTATTTTTATCAAAAAGTTAAAGTACTAAATTTGATAAAAAAAATAATTAATATTATAAAATATAAAACTTCAGTATTTATAATGATAATTAATATATTAAATTATATTTTTGTTTAATAGTTTTATTTACAAGATGTAGGTTTGGATCAAATTTTTTTCTAATAATAAAATTAGAAAACTTGGATTTGAAATTAAGCGCTAATTGTATTTGTAGACTAAAACAAATTTAATGGCACCGGAAGTTGTGAAAACTTATGGATAGGTATCCTACAATCACAACCTATAAAACATCCACATTATATATTTTCTATAATTTAGATTTTAAAAACAGTAAAACAAAAACACATAAATAAAAAAATATAAAATATTATTTATGTATTCTCCTATATTATATCATAGTACTTATTAGTTGTCAAAAATTTAATGTTATTTAATGTTTTAATCCTAGTTTCTCATGCTTGCATATATATATATATATATATATATATATATATATATATTTAAAATTTTTAGTAAATTTTTATATTGACCTTTATGTAATATTTATTATTTTTGTTTTAGATTTATATATTGAGATAACATTTGTGATTTTATGAATAAATTCATTATTAGTATAAATTCATTTATGTTTCAATCTATGATGCTTTACCTTTAATCTTTTTTTTTTGTCATCTACCTTTAATCTTAATTTTAATATTATAATAATATGTATAAGGATCAATATTTTCAATAAAAATTAGAAAGCTGGCTATACTATTAATTAGTCAGTAAAATCATAAAGTAAAAATAAGATAAACGTAGTTATGGATATTATCAGTAGATATTGTTAATATCTATCTATTAATTAAGTATCATAAATAAAATGATAAATATGTATTAAAATAATAATAGTATATATATTGGTAGAATAGGTTAATATTTATTAATTATATTAAATATTTTGATAAATAAATATATATATATATAAATAAAAAATAAAATTTAAAATAATAATATTAATTAAACTAATGATTTATCCTAAAATTATGGAAAATATGTTTACATAAAATCATGAAACAAAAGAAGTATATGATGCTCATTTTATTCAATTTTCTCGTTGATAACTAGGTAGAATCTAATATTGAATTCCATAAAGAACCAATTCATAGATTGACTAGCCTTAAGGATCAAATGAGTTATGAATTTTTTGAACTACATGCGTCCGGCAGGATCCTCTCAGCTTTACATGCTGAGATGGAATGTTTATTCTAGGCAGTTTTATGTATGAGAGACATGATGATAAGCTCGATACATTTCGAGACGGATTGTTCGGATCTAGTGGACATGAATGAGAATCCGATAGACTGTCCAGCATTCACGATGGAAATCAAAGTGTTCAACAGACTACAAGAAGACTTTGAGGATGTGATCATGGTTCATATTCCTCGAAGTAAAAATGGTCGAGCAGACTCATTAGTGAAAGAGACGAGAACCAGAGGATATATCTTTTCCCATATAGATCAGACACAGACAGACAAAGGTGCTTCTCGGAGAGTCGGCTTGTCTGACCAACACTTGATCTAGTCTAGATGGGTAGCTGAAAAAAAAATAAAAAAAATTGACTAGTCCTTCTTAAGGCTAATGTCTGCATAAAATCATGAAATAAAAGAAATGTATGATGTTCATTTTATTCAATTTTCTCGTTGATGACCGGGTAGGATCCAATATTGAATTTCTACCACTGAGTTATCAAGTCAAGGCAGTCTTATAATCAGATAAAAATTCTTGTTGATCAACATGAGCAGATATTTGACTCCCCCTTGACATAAAGAACTATACTGTTAATTAAGTACTTTGAGTCTTCGATCGGTGGACATGTTGCCCCATCTACAGCGTCCTCTCAAGAGATTGCTGCTATGGTTCAAGCAAAATGCTCACCTGAAGCGATATCAATCCTCTCAGCTCCCTTATCGGACTTGGATATCAAGTGCATCTTCTTCTCTCTAATGAAGAACAAAGTTCCAGGACTTGACAGTTAGCCGGCTGAGTTCTATACATCGAATTGGGAGGCAGTAAGGAAAGATATGATCAAAGTTGTAAATGAATTTCTCTCAACTGGTTGTCTACTTCAACAGTGGAACTTCACGATCATAACTCTCGTTCCAAAGAAGGAAAATGCGATGAAGATGACTGACTTCAGGCCCATATCTTGTTGTAACTCAGTTATAAGGTAGCCTCCAAACTGCTTGTTAATCGCCTTAAGACAATACTGACTAAGCTCATCTCCAATGCCCAATCAGCATTTATTCCTGGTCGGCTGCTAATCAAAAATGTCCTATTGGTTACAGAGCTAGTTGATGGGTACAATTGGAAAATATTTCAAAGAGGTGTATCTGCTTAAGGTTGATCTCCAGAAAGCTTTCAGTTCGTGTAACTGGGAGTTCATATTTTGTACTTTGGATGCTATGAATTTTCCGTCATCTTTCACCAACCTTATCCGGCAGTGTTTAACAATGACCATATTTTCTGTCCTAGTTAATGGTAGGTTTTATGGCTATTTCAGGGGAACAAAGGGATTGAGGTAGGGTAACCCGCTCTCCCCTTACCTCTTTGTCACCGCCTTGGAAGTTTTCTCTCAAATAATTTCCAAGATATATGTGGATGGTTCTATTGCTTACCACGCTAATGCATGTCATCAACTGTCTCCCATCTAGCATTTGCAGATGATCTAATGATATTCTTCGATGGTGAGATACAGTCTTTGCAGTGCATATCAGATATGCTAGAAACATTTGCTTCATGGTCTGGCTTCCGCATGAATACGAGAAAGATTTTAATATAACGGGAGTGAACCATAATGAAACCAGTGACATCTCTAGTCTTGGATTCACCCTCAGTTTTCTCCCTATTCGCTACTTATGAATCACAAGCTTTGTATATCATATTATAGCCTCTCTTGGATAAAATTTCTGCTAAATTTACTACTTATTCTCTAAGGTGCTATCCTATGCTTGAAGGAGGAACTTATTTCTTCAGTGTGGAACAATAAATTTTTGGATGTCTGCGTATGTGGTTCCTGAGGGTTGTATAAAGAAAATAAAAAGCATGTTCTCACGGTTTATGTGGATGGGTTCTCTTGGTGCAATGTCTGTATTCCAAAAAACTAAGGTGGTTTAGGCCTCTGAGACTTTGAGAAATGGAACACAATGATCTGTTTGAAGCTAATATCACTGCTGCACAAAAAGGGATCCTCTCTCTGGTCAGACTGGGTTAATGAGAATTGAATAGGGGACAATAACTTCTGGTATCTTCTGGCTAAAACGGCTGGCTCGTGGATTTGATGGGAGCCCTTAGTTTGCTCCCTGTTCGCTAGTTATGTATCGCAAGCTTCATATATCAGATTATAGGCTTCTATTGGACAAAATCTCTGCTAAATTTACTACTTGGTATGTTAAGGCGATATCCTATGAATGAAGAAGGAAACTTATTTCTTCAGTGATTTATGGAACAATAAATTTCTAGATGTCTGCGTTTGTTCTTCCTAAGGGTTGTATAAAGAAAAAAAGAGCATGTGATCACGTTTTTTGTAGAGTGATGGAGAGCTAATGCTAAATTCTCTTGGCGCAAATGTCTGTCTTCCTAAAAGGGAAGGTGGTTTAGGCCTCTGGAACTTTGAGAAATGGAACAAAGCTCTGTTGGAACCTAATATAGCTGCTGAACAATAGGGAATCCTCTCTCTGGTCAGACTGGGGTAATGAGAATCGAATATGTGACAAGAATTATGGTCTCTTCCGGCTAAAATGCTTGGCTCATGAACTTGGAAGGCAATCCTCTAAGTGTGTCACCTTGCTGCCATGTTTCTTTATGCGTCTGTAGGAGATGGGAATAGTATAGATTTTTGGTCAGATCATTGGACCCCTTTTGACCCACTCATCCACTTCTTTAGAGAAATGGGTCAGAGGGAAACATCCATTCATATCACTGCAACAGTTCATGATGCACGTAATTGTAAGATCCCGAGTTGTGATATATAAAAATGCTTAAAAGAATTGATTTGACTACCTATGTCACCAAAGTACACTTACCTTTTCGGGAGCATATCCATTTAAAACTCTAGGGTTAAGCGTGCTTGAGCTGGAGTAGTGAAAGGATGGGTGACCTATCAGGAAGTGATTCACGATATCGTGCGAGTGAGGCTAAAACACATGGAAATGTCATGTGGTGATTGCAGGGTAAGTGAACAATGATTTTGAGCCTTCAAAAAATTAATGCACCGCCTGTCAGATGGGATCCGACCCACGGACCGAGTGAGCAGGCATGGATGGTTCATTAGCTGTGAGTGGTCGGGGCGTTACAGTAATGCTCTGGGATGGAATGTCCATGAAGCCCGGTATCCACAAAATGAAAGCCTGCAAATTCACCTGATTACCCTGCCTTCTCCTCGTCTATAAAACGTGGTTCACTTTTACTAGTGAAAAATTATATTAATGAGTGAAGAGCTTAGTTCATTATTGACAAAAAGACATGAAAGGTAGTCAGATACCGAGAAGATGAGAAATAATGAAATATATGGTTATTAGGTTTGATCTCTAAACATTCTTTCAATATATGGCTGGCTCATATGGACATGATGGCATCGCGATCTTGCATGGCCTCTTGGGGTAAACACCTCAACATCTTGCTGCTTGTGCGATTTAGAACTTTAATGCAGGCAGGGCCGGCTGAAAGAATTCACGGGCCCTTGGGAATTTTTTTTTTTCCAAAAATTACATATATTTACAGAGCCATTTTAGTACTATTTTGGTTTTTAAAAAAAAAACCTGGGGCCTATGCTTTTTTGCCCCTATGCCTAAGCTGGCCCTGAATGCAGGGAACATCTTTATATCTGATGTGAAGTGAGCTCTTTGCTTTGGGATATGATTCTCTACAGGTTGAGGTTCCCACCGGATGCTTTCAACTCCTGGGAAACACTCTTGCAATGACTATCTCTTCAGGATCAAGTCACTCCAAGGACTTTTGAACATTTGGTTGCGCAATCAACGCTTTGAACTAAGAGAAGCAAGACTTCATGATGGAATCATGGAAACGCCACAAGCAACCTTCAAGCTCGTCGACAACCATGTTTGTGACGTTATTTTGGGCAGGATGCACAAGAAACAGTATTCTAACCTCATATAATTGTTGGTTGAGACACAAGTAACTGTTGTCTAAACACTTTCTAGGCTATCTTTGTTTTTATATTTTTTTTTGTCCAAGATATATTCTACCTTGATCTAAATTCTTTAATTTGTAACTAGTTACAAACCTTTTTTCATATTTATATGAATTTCACATTTTGACAAAAGAAATATTGTATTCCATTATAATAATCGAAACGTATGAAAACGTATAATATTATTGTGGCCATTTCAAAATTTATAGTGACCAAGTAGAGAACTTGCAATGGAAAAGATAGTAGTGATTTATGGCCTAGAATCACAGAAGAATTGAATTCTTCACCGTTCTAACGCAATTGGTGGACCAACACGACATAGTTACGATTACAAAAAAATGAGAAAAGAATTTTCCGATACTGATTCCTCTGGTTTAGGGTTAAATAGACAAAACTTTGAAAAAGGAATGAAACTATGATTTTTTTCTTATTGACATTAGGAAAGAAACTATGAACTAAAGTCAAGGAAATTTTAGCAAAAAAAAGACAAAAGTCAAGGAAATTATGTGTATGCACTTAAAGGTGCCCACTGTTAGTTTGTCACCGTGTCAAAATAGCTAATACACACTAATACTTACTATGCAGAATTGCAGACATTGCGATAAGTAATGGAATTAATTGATTGCATTGACATAAATAAAAACAGTAATGCATAATCATTCAGATATACCGCATATAAACAGAGAAGAGAGAGTAGTTTTCAAACTATATTTTCAAAATTTTCGTGACACGAGAATGTCTTGTGAGTATATACGTATATTCTTATAGGACCAAATAGTATATGCATATTTTTTTCTCGACGACTTCTTAATATTGAGAAAAGTACATTCAAAGATACATTTTGTATTTTCAATTACACATAAAAGCACATTGCACTTGTAAGACACATTATTTAGTATTTGTATACACTTTAATTAAATAGAAACTATCTAAAGAGTAAAAAGAACTAAAAGATTTTTTTGTCAAAATCTAAACGTAACTTCTTCTTTTTCTATTCAATATACCAATATATAAAAGGGATTGACATAGAACTCTAAGACTGTCCACATCACCCTGAAAAATCGACCAATCAGAACACTATGTTTTTGACACTCACTTTCTTATGGGCTCTACTCACAGTTTTATATGGACTCTATTACAATTGATTTTGGGCTCTATTGATTAACATCCGGCCCATCTTATTTATCCCGAAAATTCTGCGTCTTCCAACCTTTGAAAAATCTATTAATATTAATTGATGTATAGGAAGAAATTAATGAAAAATATCTGCAAGAGAAAAAAGTCAGATCTTTACTGTTTTAACAAAAGAAAAAAAATATTTGTGCAAAAAATTGTGATTAATTGCTTCCGTTTTAGGAAATACATTTTATGAAAAGAATTGAGTTTGTTTTAAATAGAGTAATTTTTGGCCGTTAATTACGTTCATACTAAAACATCTCTTTTAGTATGTACTAAATTAAAACGTGTTAACTGATTACATCCAAGACATGACTTCTTAGTATAGCACCTTGAGCCCCCTTTGATATATCATGCATATTATAATATTTTTTAACAAATAGTAAAGAATATATTCTAACATCGTATTCACATATAATCCAAATCACCCAAGAAACCACAATAATTCTATTAAGGAAATATACCCAAATTACATTCATACATATTATGGCCAAACTTACAATTAAATGTTATGGCTAACCACTTAAAAAACATCCCTATTAGATAATTTTATAAATAAATTCTGTATTTACTCAATTCAATTTCAAATTTGAATTTTTATTTTATTTTAAAGGTTCATCCATCCAATGTTATTGGGACAGTGCCCATCATAAAAAAAAATTACCACAAAAAAAAACTAAATACAAAAACATAATTCGTTATAGACTTGCTTTTCTAAGGGTACAAACAAAAAATAAAAATAGAAAGAAATATTACAAAAAATGTTTTAATCTTGAAGTATCTCACATATAACTTTTGTACATTTCTTCATATGAAATGGCCAAAGAATAAATTTTAGATATTCAAAACATATAAGAGTAAAAATAAATTATCTTGATAACAATCAATAATCCAAATTTATATATAGGTGAATAGAAAATAAATTTCATTATCATGTTTGAGTTTTGCTAATTGATTTTTTAAATAATACAAAAAATTATTTTTCACCTCAACGTTCAGAATGAAATATTATTCTTATTTTACCTAAGATGAGTCACATTAATCCACTAAGAAGGTAATAAAAACATACATTATATAGAAGACTAATGTAACATTCAAAAAGCAACAATATGTACCTTAAAAACTCAACATATATATATATATATATATATATATTTGTTTTACTGTTTTAGACATTTTTATTTCTTTATTCTAAATTCATCAAGTTGTTTAAAAATACACAAATTTTATAAATATTATAGAGCAACTATTTTCTATTAATTAACCAAAAATAATATGTAAAAGCATTTTCTGCGCGTAGCGCGGACAGAGACTCTAGTTTATATTAAAATTTTTACTTCTTTATTTCAGCAATTTATTTATTTATCATTTTTCTAATTGGACAATTTGTCTTTTTTGTACTAAGAAATGTGTTGGTTGTTGATGAAGATGGAGATGGATGACACAACGGCAAACAGGTCCGAGCTCGTAGTGTGAAGAGGATGATATGAAGGCCAGCAAGTCCGAATCAAATTCGGGTATAAAAGAATAGGTGGAATCAAACAGGTTCGTGGAGCTGGATTTTTGGATTTCTGAATCAGAGTTTCTAGATCTGGATTTTTTGTTTCAAAAGTTTGTCTTTTTGTTTTGTAGATGGACATTTGGTGGATGGAAGATTGATGAATGGATAGCATGGATTGGAGACTGGTAGAAGATGAGCTTCGATGTGTATGGAGATGTCTTTTGTTTTTTTTGAATTTTTGAATCTGAGTTTCCAGATCTGAATTTTTTGTTTCAAAATTTTGTCTTTTGGTTTTGTGGATAGGCATTTGGTGGATGGGAGATTGCTGAATAGATTGCGTAGATTGGAGAATACTAGAAGATGAGTTTTGATATGTATGGAGACGTCTTTTGTTTTTGTGGATGGACATTTGGTGGATGGGAGATTGATGAATGGATTGCATGGATTGGAGACTGGTAGATGATGAGTTTCGATGTGTAGAAGATGGAAGGACATGAGTTTCGTGGACATGAGATCGATGGATAGGATAGTGGTGGACATGACCACATATCGATTGACCAAACTTCCCCTAACCACGACTCTTCGCATCAAAACTCCGCTGACCACGATTCACCTAACCACCACTCTCTTAGCTACAATTTCAACTTTCGATTTTCTCCACGTGCCAGCTTTCATATATATGCTTTTAGTTACCTTTTATCATTAATTGTAACTGAATACAAACTTAATTATAATTCTCATTATATAAAATCAGGGTTATTTCTGTCATAAAAATACACTTGGCAATATAATGTATGTCAACTTCACAGTGTGTCTTTTAAGGCAAACAAAAGACGTAATGTGTCTCTCTGTGTAAGTCTCTCTTTAATATTTTATTGTCTCACAAGTTTTCATTTTTCCATTAACTAATAATATCCTGGTAGCTTTCCAAAAAAAAGAAAAACCAGATTGAATAATTACTATTTATTTAATGTAATTGTCCTTGTTATATTTAACCATAAGCTAAATCATCAATTTTAATAGTCATGTCACAATTTTTATGAAAATGATTGTAAATAATATATGTAGAAAATCATTTCACAAATAATTTCTAGTAGATATAATAATTATCTATTGGTAGAAAAGCTTTGAACTACTAACAATATAGGTTCCAAAGCATTGTATTATATTCTACGAATTTATCCAGTAAATGATTTCACACAGTTTTTATATCAATTTTCAAGAATATAAATTTCTATGGTTTATGGATAAAAATACTTTCTTGAAGATTTTATAACTTAAATCTATATTACCGCTAATATTCTTGATATTTCTTTTCGATACTCGCTTCTTCAATTTTTTAAAAATTGCAACTATATCCACATTTTTAAAAATATATATTTGAATGATTTCTTCTTTTATTTTTTTCTCATTATGTTTTTATTATAAAGAAGTGGCTGTGACATAAAATATATTTTTCTTGAATCTAATATTTATTAATATTTTTGGATTAATTTCTATTTTCTATTATTATTATTATTATTTTAAATGGTATAGTAAACTACTAAATTTTGTGATATAACATTCAAAATAAATACTAATTATATAAAACCTAATGTATGTTATAGTTTTATTTTACAAAAGGAACATCTCTTATATATTATATGAGAAACATTACAACATTTGTGGTATGTCTGGTTTTATCACCATAATGGTTCTTAAATTATTTAGTGAAATAGAATACTCTATCTAAAAATATGTTATAGTTCTCATTAAATAAATTATAGAGTTAATTATAAGTGCAAACAATTTTTCATCATTATTTCTTTTAATATAAGTTACATAATTATCTAAAACGATCTATATATATATATATATATATAATTAATAATTTTGAATAATAAAGATTTGATAATAATTTGTATATTTTCTATCATATTTGTTTAATTTTATATTATTAAAAATAAATTGAATCATGTAATAAAATTTTGTTTTTTCGTATATAATATATTTAAAACTTTTAAAATTGACTATAAATTACTAAACTATTAAACGTCTCATACTTTTATGATCAATTGTATAAATATTTTTGTTATAATAAGATACAAAATGATCATAAAACCATATGAGTAGTATGTCCCATTTAATTTATTTTTATATTAAAATATGTATATCTATTTTTAATTTCACTTAAATAAAACTACATAACATATAATATTTTAATTTCAAAAATTTGCATTAAAAAGTATTGAGAACTTAATATTTTAAGTTCAAAAATTGTATTGAATTTTTAAAATGATGATAAGTTACTAGAACTATTAAAAGTCACACATTTAAAATTTTGTTATTAATGGTTTTAAAAAATAAAAATAATCATAAAACCATATGCATATGAATCTTTATTTAATATATAACCATATCAAAATATAGTATACATATGTGTATATATATGTTAATATCATTTAGATTTAATCATATATCATATAAAATAAATAAAGTGATTGTTTGGATTTATTTATCATAATAAACAATGATTATTTTGGTTTATGTGTTCGCACCAACTTAATTATATACATAATAATTATTAAATAAAATTTATTATTTTATTGTTTCATAATTTATATAAAATTTCAAATAAAATAATTTGTATACACAATGTTCATTTCGCGCAATGCGTGAATTTTAACCTGGTAAACTAATAAAATTCTATTTTGATAACTATATAATCAAAACTTTATTTTCAAAAAGTAGGAAACCTTTTTTTCAGCGACTAAACCTAAAATCTATAGAAGAGTACGCATGAATATAAAATCTTTATCTAGTAGATTTTATCAAGCCTCAAAATAGGATTTATCAGCAAGTAGAACTGAATTTACCACTTGTTATATATTTAAATGAATGAGTGCCGTATTTTATATGAATCATTATAATTGTTTATATGGACAATTGCAACTATATAAGAAACTTTTCAACCATTGATGATTGTAATATTTGGTGATTAACCATATTGATAATTACAATCCTTAGCGATAAACCATTGCAACTTTTCATTAACCTTTGCAACTCTTCATTAACCTTTGCAACTTTTGGTTTAACTATTGCAACTTTTGGTTTAACCACTGCAACTCTTGGTTTAACTATTGCAACTATTGGTTGTAACTCTTCACTCTCTATAAAAAGAGTATAAGCATTGGCAAATGGGGATAGAAAAATCAGAAACTAATAGTAAACGCTAATAATAGTTAGAGAGAGAAAGAAAGATTCATTGTTTAAAGATCATCAAAGATCTTTGAAGAAACATATATAAACATTAAAGCTCCTTTTGTTTCTCTTGTATCTTAGCCTAGAACAAGAGTGATACTTTGATTATCTTATCCTACAAAAGGATCTTGTATAACCCAAAGATTGAAATAGGATCAACATACTCTTTAAGAAAAGCGTGACGATTCAATCATTGTCCAAGTATATAATTCACAACTTTTCGGATTACAACCCAATTTCACCAAATATCTTAAAGCGTATTTCTTGAGAATTATGGTTGGTGTATCGGTGCAAGAGATGACATCAAAGTTTAAGAAGTTAGATAAAATTGAGGGAGTAAATTTCCGGAGATGGCAAAAGATACATTTTCTCCTCACAAATATTAATGTAGTGTATGTTCTAAGCATGCATATGCCTATTGTACCAGAGGATGCTCAAAACGAATATTTGGATGAGACAAGGAAGCAATTTAAATGGGAAAATGACGATTACATATACCGTGGGCATATTCTCAATGGGATGTCAGATCCTCTCGTTGATGTTTATCAAAATGTCAAATCCGCAAAAAAGTTGTGGGATGCTTTAGAATCAAAATACATGGCTGAGGATGCTTGTAGTAAGAAGTTCCTTGTTAGTAATTTTATTAGTTACAAGATGTCTGATTCTTGGCCAGTTATGGAGCAATACAATGAATTGCTTCGTATACTAGATCAATTTGCCCAACAAAACATGAAGATGGATGAATCCATCTTTGTATAGAGTATCGTTGATAAGTTACCACCTTCATGGAAAGATTTTAAACACATGTTGAAACACAAAAGGGAAGAGTTTTCTTTTATACAACTTGGCAGCCGTTGCGGATAAAGGAATCTCTAAGAGTGCAAGAGGGGGAAAAACTAAAAATAATGAGGCTGGTACTTCTTCCATCAATATGATGGAGGAAGGTGTGAGTTCTAAGAAGAAAAATTGGAGTAAATTATCCTTTAATGATAACACTTACAATGAATTTAATAAGAAGTCTAAGATCATTTGTTGGAATTATAACAAGTCGGGTCACTTAAGTCGTGATTGCCGAGCAAGGAAGGATAAGAATAAAACTAGACAAAAACATTTGAGACAAGGGTCTAAGGACCTTGGTCCATCCACTCATCAAGGTCAAATATCTGATTTTAAACTGTATTCTAATGTGAATTATGTATCAAAGATTTATGAGGCAATTTATGTGCAGGATGATGAAGTGGCATGGTGGATTGACTCAGGTGCAACAACACATGTTTGCAGGAATCATGAATGGTTCATTACATATGAGAAAATTCAAGATGGATCTATACTTCATACGGGAAACGAGTCAACTGCCCCTATTCTAGGTCGTGGGAAAATGGTGTTAGAATTTAGTTCTGGAAAAACACTTGATCTCAAGGACTTCATGTACCCAGAATTAGAAAAAACTTAGACACTAGTAGTGTTTTAAATAAATGTGATTTTAAAAGTGTATGAATCAGATAATCTTATCAAAGTGTGGTGTATTTGTTGGATTTAGATATTTTTGTAATGGAATGTTTATGCTTAATATTAATAAAGTTGTCAATTCTATTTATATGGCAAATTCTAGAAAAAATGATACTTCTCTGTGGCATGCTAGATTAGGTTATGTATATTATAGTCATATGATTAATATGTCTAAATAAGGGTTAATTATAACTTTTGATATAAATTTAGAAAAATATAGTACTTTCATGTTAACAAAAATAATTAGGCAATCATTTAAAAGCATTGAAAGAAATTTTGTATTGCTAGGACTTATACATAGTGATCTATGTGATTTGCATGCTACACCATCTTTAGGAAACAAGAAGTATTTTGTTACTTTCATAGATAATTATTCTCGTTTATGCTATGTGTATTTATTACATGCTAAAGATGAGACCCTAGATAGATTTAAGGTTTATAAAACTGAGGTTAAATTGGAACAAAATGGTTTGATTAAGAAATTATGCACCGATAGAGATTGAAAATATTATGATCCTGTATATTTCCAATCTGTAGGTATTATACATGAAACTATAGCTCCGTATATACCACAATAAAATGGTGTATCGGAAAAGAAAAATAGAATCTTAAAGAAAATGGTTAATTCCATGTTATCCTACTCGGAATTAAGTAACGGATTTTGAGGAGAAGCCATGTTAAATGCTTGCTATTTATTAAATAAAGTTCCTAACAAAAAGAATAAATTTACTCCTTATGAGCTTTGGTAAAAGAAAAAAAACTTGAACTATCTTCGAGTTTGGAGATGTAGTACTATTGTAAAACTACCCAACCCAAGATTAAAACCTTGGGAAAAAGAGGTATTGATTGCATTTTTATTGGATATGAAGAGCATTCCAAAGCTTATAGGTTTTATGTAATAGAATCAAATAATTCAATAGCAGTTCACACTGTAATTGAATCAAGAGACTCAATTTTTGATGAAAATCAGTTTTCATCCATACCTATGCCAAATGTTTTGGTTCCAAGTTTAAGTAGAACTAATAAAGGAGACAAAACTTGTGTGCCTCCTGACATGTCACCCATGCTTTGTAGAAGCAAGCGAGGAAAGATTGAAAAATAATTTGGTCCTGATTTTTAAATATATTTAGTTGAAGGATCAAGAGATGATATTGGCTTCTAGCACTCACATTGTTATCATTAGGTCTGAGCAAAAAAAACAGAACCGAGAACCGAACCGGAATACCCGAAACCGGAACCGGACCAAAACCTTCAAATACCTGAATGGTTCCTATATTTATATATCCAAAATAACCAAACCGAACCGGAGCTAAACCAAAAACCAAACAGATACCCGAATATACAAAAATAATAATTATATATACATATAGTATAATAAATATATATTTATAATTTAAAAATCTATCAAAATTATTTTAAAATTAAATTATTATAAAATATTTGAAAGTATCCAAAAGTATATGAAAGTATCCGGATATTTTATCCGAAATATCCAAAGTAACCATAACTATCCAAAATATTTATATAGATTATCCTAATTATTTGATATTTGGCCAAAATACCCAACATTTAACATGAGTTACCCGAACTATCTGAAATAACCGAACCAGAACCGAAACCAAATGGGAACTGCATTTTATGGGTATTTTCTGGTTCTTAGATTTACTATCCGAACCGAACCGGAAACTATCCGAACTGAACCAAAAATAGTTAAGTAGTAAATGGATCATCTAGACTCCTACCCGAACTATCCAAACCGAACCGATACCTGAAATGCCCAAGCCTAGTTATCATATTGATAATGATCCAATAACTTATAGTGAGGCTATGAAGTCTCAAGATGTTTCTTTTCGGAAAGAAGCAATAAATGATGAGATGGACTCCATCATGGAAAATAATACTTGGATCTTGTTGGATCTCCCACCTGGTTACAAGCCTTTAAGCTGCAAATGGATCTTCGAAAAGAAAATGAAAGTTGATGGAACAATCGATAAATTTAAGGCTCGGTTGGTAATTCAAGGCTTTAGATAAAGTGAAGGTATTGATTATTTGATACATATGCTCAAGCTGCTAGGATCTCTTCTATAAGATTATTAATTGCTTTGGCTGCATTTAATAACCTTGTGATTCACCAAATGGATGTTAAGACGGCGTTCTTTAATGGTATTTTGGAAGAAGAGGTGTATATGAAGCAACCTGAAGGTTTTATTATGCTTGGTAATGAACACAAAGTTTGTAAGTTGATCAAGTAACTGTATGGGCTAAGCAAGCACCTAAGCAGGGCATCAAAGGTTTGATGAGGTTGTCTTATCAAATGATTTCAAGGTAAACCAATCGGACACATGTTTATATAGCAAATTTGATGAATCTAGAAATGGAGTAATCATTTGCTTTATGTTGATGACATGTTGATCTTTGGTACTGACCTTAGACAAGTAGAGCTTACAAAGGCATTTTTGTCATCAATTTTTGCAATGAAAGACATGGAGGTGGATGTGATTTGTGGAACTAGAATCAAACATGAAAACAAAAGACTATCTTTGACACAATCTCATTACATTGAGAAAGTTCTTAAAATGTTTAATTGTGAGAATTGTTCTCTAATGAGCACTCCCATGAATGTAAATGTGAAGCTTATGCCTAAGAGAAGACATACAGTATCACAACTCGAGTATTCACAAGTGATTGGTTGTTTAATGTATAGCATGACGAGCACTAAGCCATATATAGCGTACGATGTGTGGAGGTTGAGTATATACACTAATAATCCTAGTGCTCAACATTGGAAAGCTTTAAAAAGGGTGCTCAAGTATTTGAAAGCAACCATTAATTAAAGTTTGTCATATGTCGGATTTTCTTTGGTGCTAAAAAGAATATTCAAATGCAATTTGGATTACCAACTTAGAAGATCATTCTTCTATAAGTGGTTGGGTGTTTTTGCTTAGGGAAAGTGCCATTTTGTGGACTTCTAAAAAGTAAACTTGCATTACAAGTATATGTGTTTTTTCAAAGATCTTTGAAAATCAGGTTATCTGCAGAGTATATGTGTTTTTTAAAAGATCTTTGATGATTTTTGATCTTTGAAAGTCAGGTTTCCCCAAAGAAATCACTCTTATTCTAAGCTAAGATATAAAATGTTTGAAAGTCAGGTTATCTGCAGAGTTCTTGTATAACCCATCGAGGGGACAACTCTACCAGCAAGCTTTTAGACTGAGAGGCCCGAAGAGATATAGTTCCATCCTCAAACGAATGGTTTCCCTTTCCAAGGGTTTGTGCACCGGCCAGTTCACAAGATGGTGAACAAGCACCCCAACCATTTCTGAATACTTAGTTAAATCCAATGCTAATCGTAAATATCGTTATTGTAAACTCGCATGCCTTATTTTTCACATGAACATCCATGCCCGTGCTAATTATTGGGTTGCAAACGGAAGCTTTCAAGATAGATGATTAATTGCAGAAGAGTAAAAACTTTTAGACTAAAATACTTTATGAATATTTGACGGTTAGAATCTGATGACTGTCATCTTTGCCAATCCATTCAGCCTGACAGTTGTTTAATAAAAAAAATGAGAATCACTTATTTGAAAGATTGAAGCATGTAAAAATGAGAATCACGTATGAAGATAAACGTGTACAAATGTAACTAGCTTAAAATAGAAAAAGTGAATGAAACAACTCATCTTGTGAGTTGTCTAAAAAGACATGTGTTGTGTCCAGGGAAATAAACACTGTCAATCTCCATTTCTCTTCTTCTTTATTTATAAATCTTTTATTTTTTGTTTTTCTTTCCGTTGTAATTTTTCAGCCTAAATTACCAAAGTTACCTCTTCTCTTCTTCTTGTTGCTTTTCCTTTCCGCAGAGGAAACAGTAAATAAAAGAGGATCAATTTTTTTATTCTTTGTTCATCAGTGGTCCCCACAACACAACCAGTTAGAAGAAAATAGTTACAAACTCTGTTTCTTTGTTCCTTCTCTTGAGACATCGTGAAACCTATGGTTATGTACGGAGGAGGAGCATGGAAGGACGATGAGTCGAACAATTACATAACAGATGGAGGAGGAGGAGGAGGATTGGTACTGAAGAAAGGGCCATGGACGGCGGCGGAAGATGAGATGCTTGCAGCTTACGTTAGGGAGAATGGTGAAGGAAACTGGAACGTCCTTCAGAAAAATACAGGCTTGGCTCGCTGTGGTAAAAGCTGTCGTCTTCGTTGGGCTAATCATCTCCGACCAAATCTCAAGAAAGGTTCCTTCACCGGCGATGAAGAACGTCTCATTATTCAGCTTCATGCTCAGCTCGGTAACAAATGGGCTCGCATGGCCGCTCAGGTACAAACAACTAATCCCCCTATTTATAAAAACTAGTTGTTAATTACTAATGCAATTCTCTCGAATAGTTATTTTTAAGTTTTTGTCTCAAAAATAATATTAAAAAAGTAAGTAAAATATTTTTTTCTTCTTAAATATTTTTAAATATTTACTTTTTATGTTTTAATATTTAAAATTTTATTCCTAAAACTTTACTTTTTATTTCAAAAACTTAAATTTAGATTACTTAATCCTATAAAATATTTTGGTCATTTTCCTCTTTAAATGTTATTTTTATAAAAATAAATTAAAAAAATTATCCTGATAATTTCTCTAATTATTATCCAACTATTAGAAAATAGGACTAATATTCTTTTTGCAATTTTGTTTAATAGCTACCCGGAAGAACAGATAATGAGATCAAAAATTACTGGAACACTAGGTTGAAACGCCTTCAACGCCAAGGACTTCCTCTTTATCCTCCAGATATCATACCTAACCATCAACTCCATCATCATCAACAACAAATGTATATTCAACCACAATCTTCACAACCAAGCACACCATCATCATCATCTCCTCTTCCATCTCCAACGCCAGTAAACGCAAACCCCTCATCATCTTTCACTTTCCATACCACAAACGCATCAACCGCTAATCTCCTCTATCCTCTAAGCCCTCACACCCCAACCACACTGCCTCTTTCCTCTCCTTTATCTTCCCCTCAAAACAACCAATACCCAACACTTCCTCTTTTCTCCCTTCCTTCCCAAATACACAACAATAGCNCAACTCATCTTGTGAGTTGTCTAAAAAGACATGTGTTGTGTCCAGGGAAATAAACACTGTCAATCTCCATTTCTCTTCTTCTTTATTTATAAATCTTTTATTTTTTGTTTTTCTTTCCGTTGTAATTTTTCAGCCTAAATTACCAAAGTTACCTCTTCTCTTCTTCTTGTTGCTTTTCCTTTCCGCAGAGGAAACAGTAAATAAAAGAGGATCAATTTTTTTATTCTTTGTTCATCAGTGGTCCCCACAACACAACCAGTTAGAAGAAAATAGTTACAAACTCTGTTTCTTTGTTCCTTCTCTTGAGACATCGTGAAACCTATGGTTATGTACGGAGGAGGAGCATGGAAGGACGATGAGTCGAACAATTACATAACAGATGGAGGAGGAGGAGGAGGATTGGTACTGAAGAAAGGGCCATGGACGGCGGCGGAAGATGAGATGCTTGCAGCTTACGTTAGGGAGAATGGTGAAGGAAACTGGAACGTCCTTCAGAAAAATACAGGCTTGGCTCGCTGTGGTAAAAGCTGTCGTCTTCGTTGGGCTAATCATCTCCGACCAAATCTCAAGAAAGGTTCCTTCACCGGCGATGAAGAACGTCTCATTATTCAGCTTCATGCTCAGCTCGGTAACAAATGGGCTCGCATGGCCGCTCAGGTACAAACAACTAATCCCCCTATTTATAAAAACTAGTTGTTAATTACTAATGCAATTCTCTCGAATAGTTATTTTTAAGTTTTTGTCTCAAAAATAATATTAAAAAAGTAAGTAAAATATTTTTTTCTTCTTAAATATTTTTAAATATTTACTTTTTATGTTTTAATATTTAAAATTTTATTCCTAAAACTTTACTTTTTATTTCAAAAACTTAAATTTAGATTACTTAATCCTATAAAATATTTTGGTCATTTTCCTCTTTAAATGTTATTTTTATAAAAATAAATTAAAAAAATTATCCTGATAATTTCTCTAATTATTATCCAACTATTAGAAAATAGGACTAATATTCTTTTTGCAATTTTGTTTAATAGCTACCCGGAAGAACAGATAATGAGATCAAAAATTACTGGAACACTAGGTTGAAACGCCTTCAACGCCAAGGACTTCCTCTTTATCCTCCAGATATCATACCTAACCATCAACTCCATCATCATCAACAACAAATGTATATTCAACCACAATCTTCACAACCAAGCACACCATCATCATCATCTCCTCTTCCATCTCCAACGCCAGTAAACGCAAACCCCTCATCATCTTTCACTTTCCATACCACAAACGCATCAACCGCTAATCTCCTCTATCCTCTAAGCCCTCACACCCCAACCACACTGCCTCTTTCCTCTCCTTTATCTTCCCCTCAAAACAACCAATACCCAACACTTCCTCTTTTCTCCCTTCCTTCCCAAATACACAACAATAGCTATAATCCCAACTTTACTTTCCCTAGACCCCCACTTCTCCTCCAACCGCCTTCATCACTCTTTGCCAAACGAAACAACAATGCTAACACTTCTCTCAACCGCGTTTCAGCCGCACCGTTTTCCTCTGTTTCAACAGACTCTTACACTTCCTTTCTAACATTACCTTACTCTTCTTCTCCAAACGCTCAACCCGCTACTTACTATAACACTAATAACAACTACTCTTCCTCTCCTTACTTCTCTTTAAACCCTTCTTCTTACCCTACATCAACTTCTTCCCCAAGCAATCTTCACTCACATTACACTCCTAATTCTTCTTCCACCTCCTTTCATACTAACATGGCTTACTCCATGAACCAAGAGCTCTCTTCAAACCAAACTCCCCAGATGGGTGCTTTTAATAATGTCAATAACTTCACAGACAATGAGAACGGTTTTCACAGAAGAAGTATTAGCTGCAGCCTTTTAGAGGATGTCCTCGAAGAGGCTGAAGCTCTAGCTGATGGAGGCGGAGGCCGACCTCCAAAACGGAGACAACTCACAGCTTCTCCTGCAAACAACAATGACGACTTCTTCTCAGTTAGTTTCGGACAATATGATTCTTCTGAAAACACATGTTCCTTACAAGGTAAACTAAAACCGCTCAAAAATGCTATAAATCTAATCTAGACTTCTCTCCGGGTGAAATTTTAAATGTTATTTTGACTGAAACGCAGATTTAAAATCAAAGGAAGAAGAGTCTCTTCAAATGAACACAATGCAAGGGGACGTAGATAAGCTTTTTGACTGGGAAAGTAATAGTGGAGAGATCTTGAATGGACAATCATCTCTTGTCACTGTCGACGACAATCTTGTTCTTGATGTTCATCAATTTTCTTCACTATTCCCGGCTGACTCTACGGCAACAAACGACGAACAAAACAACTGCTCATGGGACGACTTGCATGAAATCAGATAGAAAGTATGAAACTAATCCACGGGCCAAGATCAAGAACTTACGAAGAACATAGTTTGTGCTTTTTTCATTTTTTCATTGTATTTCATTAAAAAATTTTACTTGTATTTGCTGTAAATCTTTTTTTTTTGTCCAATCCTATTGGTCCCTTAGTTTTGTGAATATGGATATGTTTATATATTTTTCTTTGAACTCCTTTATACTCTCCACTACTTCTCTTAGATTTCTACCAAGAATATATAAATTAATCTTTAGACAAATAGTGACCACAATTACCGGTTTTGTAAACTGAATTGGCAGTAAGCAGAAACAAAAACTGAATTCATCTTTCATCAGTTTTTGTATGATAATTTTGTGATTATTGATTAGTTATTTATTCTCACCACTCCCTAGGTCTTACTGACGAGTCGTTTAAAACAACAGAGCAAAAACCTGGGGCCTCTTTAAACTTTTTTTTTTCTCTTTAAACTTTTACTTCAGAAAGGAGTTAATCTTTCTCTTAATATAATGGTTGACCATATAACTTAAGAGCAACCTTATTGGTTAGAAACTCTTTTAGTTTCTAAGAAAACAAAAATAATAATATTTTATTGTTATTATTAATTTTAGTTTATTTTTTAATAAATGGAACAATAGATTAAAAGTAAATGTGGTTTTAAGTATCTGGAATAATGATAAAAGTATCTCTGCCATTATCCTCTGTGTCTTCTCTCTCTTAATTTTGTATTTTTTTTTCTAAAATTATTAGATATCCACTAAACCTCACTAATGGAGCTGCTTTTATAAGACCATGATTAAAGGGGGTTCTTAAAGGGTTTTTTAGGGGTGTGGGTCCCATGAATAGTGTAAAAACTGGTTTCAAAAGTTATTAATTAAGAACCGGTTCTTATGGGTTTTTTACATTGTTCACGGACCCCGCCGACACGTGGCGGCCCGCAATTGGTTCAATTTTTTTTTTTTTTTTTTTTAAAATCAAAAAAAAAAAAAAAATTAAGAAACCCATATGGTTTCTTAGGGTTAATGATGCTCTAAGTGGTGCATCCAAATAAGATACCAGTTTAAATTTTTTGTCATTTATTTATAAAAACTGGCAATCCTGATTATACTGGATACATATGCAAGTTTGTTTGTCGGGTATTTGTGATCAATATTAAGCTTTCCTAATGAATCTTGGTTTGGTGTGGTCGAAGGAAAAAACATTTGAACTTGAAAAGTACATGCATGAGGAATTTAGTTATTACAAACCATAAGCTAATTAATAGATAGAAACAGTTTCACCAAGAATGTTGGCACGGCAGATAGGACACGAAGGGTTCTTCTTCAGCCACTTAGTCACACAGTCTCTATGGAAAACGTGGGAACAGTGTAACTCCACGCGACTCTCCGCACTAGATAATTTCGTTAAGCATACAGGACAATCCGTCTCCGTCAGTTTTGTCTTCATTTGACTTGCCTCGACCTGACAACAACTATCCTTCTTTCCCTTGTTGCAACATCCAATCCTCATGCAACAATCCACGTTGACTTTAACTTTGACCTCAACCTTGTAGCCTCCTCCTCCTCCTACTCTACTGTTGCGGCTGCTAATATTAACCAATTCTGTTGAGATGTAACCGACAAGACGTTCTTGAGTATGAGGCGGGAGATGCATCTCCGACAAAACTATCATGACCTGATCATATGGATCAAGTAACTGTACTCTCGGGTTGAAGTCACATTCGAGTACACGTACAGGTTCGGGGCGTCGAAGAGCAATCTTGAACTTGTGTCCTTCGAGATCACCGTGGCGAATCTCTAGATTTTTCTGGTAAGTTACAGTGAATGAAACCGATTCTGATGCCACCTGAAAAGTTTTGAGATGGATGAATTCTTTTGTTGTCCGTTTTTGGAGTAAACAACCATTGATGACTCGGTTATTTACGGTCGTTGAAGTTGAGACATGTTCATGATTGAAGCTAATCATCGTGGTCGGTGTTAATCAAAGGAAGAAACCCTAAAGATCTCTTGAGTGATTTAAGATGCTTTTTTTTTCTGAAACTATTTTCCTCTCTAGTTGTTGCTACATGACGTTATATATATATCGGAAAAATAAACTCATATAAGAATAGGAAGTTTATATATTTCCAATTTACCAGGATTTGGTTATGAGTAACGTCTCACGACACGGTAATTACTATTTTACAATAATTAAGCTTTCCTTTTTTCTTTTGCACAAATTACAATTCTCATGATTACCCAAAAAAAAATTACAATTCTCATTCTCTTTATAGCTGTCATATTATCAATTTAATCTAAAATTTAAGCCACATCAACAAACTCATTATTATTTTATGAACTATACATATAATTTCTTACTTATTTCTTTGGCTACACTTTTAATTTCATAATAAATATAAGTAAGTCTTATATACTTTACATATATATCTTAATCATATAAATGTATGTTTGTAAAGTTAGTATTTATCTAATCATGATATGTATTAAATCTGTTAACCAAATTACTTAGATTTTTTTTATTTCAATATATATTAATAAATTAAAAATATAAAACACTAAAACCATTTCTTACTTCAGTTTAGAAAAAGTGAGTGAAACCCAAATAATTAAAATAGAATATAAACAACTTTAGTGTTTCAAAATCAATAAATACATTTAAATGGGAATAGGAAAAGTAAATGTGTGAAAACATGTTACATAATCTAACTGTAAAATAATTACATATAAATAAAAATATGGGTAACTCTCTCAAATATACCATTTTAAGTTTTTTTCATAAAAAGAGTCCTAAAAAAGGAAAATGACAAAATAGATAACATTAAAGAAGCAAAAAACCATTATACTCTAGATATATAAATACAAAAAACTAAAAATAAAAATAAAAAAGAAATAATTTTGTTTTTATAATTTTGAATTATATGTTTTCAAATTTGATTTTTTAATAAAATAACTTTTTTTTGAAATTTGTTTTTCAATTTTTTTTATTTTTAAAAAAAATATTTTTGAAATTTGAAAATGCTTTTTAAACTATTTTTAAAAATTTTGTTTAAAATTTTAATATTTATTGTTCATTTTTAAAATTTAAACTTCACCCCCAAAATCTTACATTTTAGTTTTAAACTCTAAATCTAAATTAGTTAACTCTGGAAGTATAATTGTATATTTAATTCTTTAATAAAACATTTTGGTCATTTTCATCTTTGGAAACTATATTTGTGACTTAAATTTTTTTATGGCTATCATAGAATATTTCTCTTAATTATTTGTTTGTATTAAGTAACAATTTTTTTTAAAACTGAATTTATTGATGCTTATCATTAGGATACACATATAAATTGGTTATAATGACATGACATCTTTTTAATGCCAGTGAAGTACATTTGAAAAAAAAAAAATTACACTATAAGATAGGTTTTACTTATTAATAAAACACTAGGACAATTTATGCTTTTCACACACTTTCTTTTCTCCGAATACATTTTTCACTTCTTCCAATTCACAAAACAATTGAAATCTAACTAAAACATAACTAAATAATAAAATATTATTAACTTTTAAGCTATTTAAACCTTAAGCCGTCCTACTATATTTTCGAAACCTGTTTTGTTCAAGTCTAGGATCTACTCAATTGATGTTATGATTTCTATATACTTGGTTCGCGGCAAACTCTAAAGAAACTTCTTCGCCATCCTTGATTCTTTAACAATTTCACCTAGGGTTGTGGCTTTTGAAGCCAATTCTGATATCTTTCCAGCGAATGTATCAATAGATTTTAAATCTTTCATTTTCATACGTTCAAATTCAGGCATCAGAGTTTGTATTCTAGCCTCTCTAACTTGGTCTGCTCCAAGGTGTCTCACCTTGATTGCATCCCATATGTCTTTAGGCGAATCTAGATTACCAACTTGTAATATTAGATTCTCAAGTATGACTTGAAACAGTAAGGCAATTGTAACGTCGTTCTTCTCTACTCCATGTAACCCATGATATATTGTTTCCCATACCTTGTGAACATGTAATATCACTTTCATTCTCATTGACTATACGGTGTGTTCAATGCGGTTAACAACAAACGAAGTATCAATGAATCCTTCGACTTTGTTAGAGGTTTTGTATCTCCATGTCTCGAACTTCTCTTTTCGTTGACTGCTCTTACCAAATAAAGTAACAAGTTTGTGCAAAGAATAACTCTCTTTATTACATTTAGAAAATAGCTTAAAACTAAACACCAAATCTCTTCCACACCTCACTTACAACTCACGAGAAGTGTTTATATAGGTAACACAACTTTGTTAATCTTATTTGTGCTAGGACTAGATAACTCTTATTCTTATTTGAATTATAATAGACCTTCATTATCCTAACCGACTTATTAGTGATTTCTTAGGCTGCAAGCTATCTCGGAGTTTATCGAACACTAAGTTTCTTCATTATGGATTATTTACTTTACTTGCATACAACAACTAATATTTAACATGTTGTCAAGTGGTGAGCTAATTATAAAGTATGAAGTCTCTTTAATAGTTTTGTAAAGCTAGTGTGTTTGCTTTGGTGGAACACATTTGATTGTTACAAGATTTTTTGCCTTAGGTACAAGGATCATAAAAATTCCACACACAAGAACCCAACCAAAAAAACATATTCAAATAGGAAACGCTTATTCATTTAATTACACAAGTCCCATCAAATTACATTATATATTACACATTAAGATTATGGGAGCTTTGTTTCCTAATACCAGGTCTCATATCTTCTTCAAACTACTTGTAGATCTCGTA